>JASANE010007630.1:0-12928 GCA_030248225.1 Trileptium ribeirensis
ATACGAACGGCGCTAATTACAGGTTACTCAAGCTTACAAGCTCAAGTTTCACGAGAAAATCGGAGTTAAAATCACAGATGGTCAACTTCCGAGTACTGGAACACTAAAACTTAGTCGCAAACTTAATTAGTGATCTAAGGATGTCGAGCAATACGTAACTGAACGAAGAACAACATAAAACTTTTTAAAAACTTTCAACATTTAAAAATTATGCCATCTTAGTTGGGGTAATATATTAAATATATACATAGCAGTACCTACTTGATTTTACTTAGATTATAAATTGCGTTGGGGTAATATATTAAATATATACATAGCAGTACCTACTTGATTTTACTTAGATTATAAATTGCGTTGGGGTAATATATTAAATATATACATAGCAGTACCTACTTGATTTTACTTAGATTATAAATTGCGTTGGGGTAATATATTAAATATATACATAGCAGTACCTACTTGATTTTACTTAGATTATAAATTGCGTTGGGGTAATATATTAAATATATACATAGCAGTCCCTACTTGATTTTACTTAGTAAATTAAGTTAGGATTAATATTAAATATATCATAGCAGTACCTACTTGATTTTACTTAGATTATAAATTGCGTAGGGTAATATATAGAATATTATACATAGCAGTACCTACTTGATTTTACTTAGATTATAAATTGCGTTGGGGTAATATATTAAATATATACATAGCAGTACCTACTTGATTTTACTTAGATTATAAATTGCGTTGGGGTAATATATATATTAAATATATACATAGCAATCCCTACTTGATTTTACTTAGATTATAGATTGCGTTGGGGTAATATATTAAATATATACATGGCAGTCCCTACTTGATTTTACTTAGATTATAGATTGCGTTGGGGTAATATATTAAATATATACATAGCAGTCCCTACTTGATTTTACTTAGATTATAAATTGCGTTGGGGTAATATATCAAAATTGATTTTGGGTATAGTAGAAATCTATTACAGACGTACGCAATCAAACTAGCTCCGTATACCCAAAACTTTGTCCCTCTATTTACTTATTTATCGTATCCATGAACCTGGCGTGTGCAGACATACTGCTAAATCCGACTGGCATAGTGATAAGTAGTTAAGAAACAATCTTATCATAGTTTTGAGTCACACCGTATAAAGTGGTTACATAGGTGTGATCAATACTTGTTTTCGAAAGTGATCAACTTATTTTGTAACGATCATTACTAATATAGAATATCAAGCGGAGAGGAGATTTCGTTCTCCTAAGAAGGTCTGGGTTGGACTATACGACAAGACGCCATATTGATTTTCTCCGTAAACGTTGCAACTATAAATTATTACCATATTTTGTGACACAGGCCTTAATATTATTTATTTATAAAATTTTAGTTTTCAGATTTACGATAAACGAAATATAATAATTAATAGTTGTTAATAACTTTGATTATTAATGCACTGTGTGTTGCCGTAATAATCAGACTTCACAACCTAGCAGTAATTAAGTAAAATCTGATACATTTGACCCCGTCCAAGATTTTCGGGTTCTGCGGAGTGATACGGACGGTTTCAGATTTTTAAAGAGTAACGCTGACGACGACAGACGATGGGATTGTTTATGACCGACGGATTTCCGATTGTATATTATCGTGAGTTAAATCAGAATTGTATCATTCATCTCTATATACGTATATTTAAAATGATTATTTCAAGATGTCGACGTGCCGCTATTTTGTAACTATAAATTCCAATAAATTCTATTAAATGCTTGTTCTAAAAACAAATAATGTTGATATGCCGCTATTTTGTAACAACAAATTCCTCAAAATTTTATTAAACTCTAATTCTAAATAGTAGGAAATAACCTAACGAACGATATTGGATATTGAAACACAAATTACTGGTTAAGCCAGTTGACCAATTTAGATCCAAGATGTGGTTGTGAAGCCCCTTCATTAAAACAATCGTTTTCATTACTTAAGCCTCATCCTAAACAGGCGATAATGCTGCTTGACTTACCTTCTAAAATTTAAATGGAATATTTTCGGCAATATCGTAATCAGCACGAAATTTACAAATCTTAACGATACATCAATGGTTTTGCTACCATTCGACTCATTTGGATAAACGGAAGACATTTGGGTAAAGAACCTATCTACACATTTCTTAAGAGCAAAGTGTACAATTGCTATGAATTCAGAAAATTCTGATGTATCTGAAAAATGGAATATTTTCGGCTATCTCGTAATCAGCACGAAATTGACAAATCTTAACGATACATCAATGGTTTTGCTACCATTCGACTCATTTGGATAAACGGAAGGCATTTGTGTAAAGAACCTATCTACACATATCTTAAGAGCAAAGTGTATAATTGCTATGAATTCAGGAAATTCTGATGTGAGTAGGTGGGACATTTCTTGTAAATTTATTGTTAAGGTTATTTTTATTCTTATGGTTGTTTTGAGTAATGTACCGTCCACCCGAAGTTGCGCTACAAGGATCGGTGTGAACATTTTCATAGTGCACCAAACCATTTGCAGAGACACTTTATTGGATTCTCGTACTGGTCATATTGAAAATATACCTCATGTGGCTTTCCATGACACCATGCCATTGTGGAAAATCCGTGTCACCGTGGAAAATTATCAAAACCAGGTTGTGCAACCGCATGAATTTTTAACCGAAATGGATGCATTAAGTAAACAGAGAGTTTGATCACATCAACGCCGTTAACGGCAAAAGGGTCCAAGGTCCATCGGTTTAGGGGTAAATAGACATTGAGGAGGAGGTTCTGCTGGAACTGTAATCAAAAATTTCCCCAGTGTCGTCAAGATTTATCATAAATATCAGTTTAAACTTAAAATCTCCCAATTTTTTATTAAAATTTTTGTAATTTTGCCTATAATCACAAGAAAATTTTCACACGCCTTTGGCGCGTGAAGGAAGCATTCCTAAGATTAGGGCACCCAACCCTTAAAAGGTAACTACCTAACTTTCTACAGACATGTATACGTTAATACAGCAACACTAAAGACACAGCATGGTGCATCGTGTTCAACGTGAAACTGGGTACTTCGCTGTAAACTAACCCTTGTAGTCCAGACCTTGTGTTCTGTCAATTCAATGTTGGATATCATTAATGCATTATCAGTTTCGTGTTACGTCGGTTTTTGATATCCTTACCATAATCAATCTATATTACAAGTCACTTAGTAGCATAGCCAGTTTTGCGTTCAAGTACTTGTGCGGACGGTTGTGTTGTTTTACTCGTTCAAGCTCCTGCTATAACCCTCGTTTAAATTGTCACAATCGTGCGTTGAAATTTCCAAATTCACGTTAGGTATGCTATAACTATTACTTGTATCATAGACTATGTTCATATTTGGTCATAAGCTTTAAAGGGTTACCCACTACCTATGCCATATGCTCCTGAGGCTTCAACTCTTTCTTTGCCCGCATCGCCGCGCGATTACTTAACAATGGTGGAAAATTATGGAAAAGTATAGCAATTGGGAGCAAAATTTCAAAAATTTTAAAAGAAAATTGGAGACAATATGACAAAAGCTTGGGGGAACCATCGCACAGCGACACCATTTAACCCTCCTACTTCATTGGAGCGACCCGCCGACACCATTTTACCCTCCTACTTCATTGGACTTTGGAGCCTGTGACTATATTTACAATAATAAATAATAAATGACTTTAAATAAATAACGGTAATACAATAGATTGCACTGTTTAGTTGCCAGCAATAGAAGTGGCGGGCTTAGGCAATGGGGCTAATATTATTTAGAAAGTACAAAATTGCTTTAAAATAAGTATATGTATCTCATTTTTCGTTTCTGGTTTGCTAAACTATCTCAAATAAACTTGTTCTTTCAGTTAGGATCCAACCATGATATTTAAAACCTCATTGTGGGCCAATTGACGTTACACTGTTTTTGGAATAATAACGACTAAAACTACTCTTATATCGCATCATATGCCTGGTAGTTAGAATTTCGAATATGAAAGTACGTGAGGCACTTCGTAATATAGCTAGACTTCAGATAATATCATAAGTGATGTTTGCAACGATACAATACCACACGGAGTCATTTATAAGATCAGTGTCGTCGGTACTGCAGCTGTACAAATGGTTCAAAGTCTTAATAAAAGAAATAGTTTGGCCACGAGTCCATGATAGTTGACTCCGCTAAAGCGCGTGATACTTTTCAACTCTCCCGTAATGTTGCCTAGGAACCTGAGGAGTCTAAATTAGTGGTCTAACACCTAACAACATGAGTATGGTATAGATTTGATGATCTAATGATGGGGCGTAATTTGTAGGCCCATGAACAAGGGTGGATTGCAAATTTAGTAGTTCAACAAGTTTGGTAAGGTAGTCATGTTGATTACCTACTAAGTTTGTAATAAACCTTGGAGGATATCGGCGAAAATGGTTTCTATACGAACGCGAAAGCGATAATATGAGAAAGCTAAAGAGTGTCCAACTCTTCAACAAACTGGTTCTGGCTAATCTGGACTCTCTCTAATTTGTTGTCTCGCTAATCGCTGCATTACCAGCTGTTTTACTCATTATAAATGATCATTTTAGACGTAATTGGTGAAAGTGATCCTTTGAACAGCAGTTTCTCGTCCGCAACTTCGTCGCTGTCTGACGATTCACAATTTCGTTTCGAACAACAGTTATCGATTGGACTTTCTGAACGAGGCAGCGGTGACGTGGTACCGGATACGCCATTAGTTACGCCATGCTATGCGCCGATATTTGAGCACTGTTCTGAACATGTTGGAGGTAAGCTGTTTTTGTGCCAAAATTTTTAATCTTCTTTAACTAAGAAAGCAAATGAAAGTTTATTTGTACCCAAATTGTTTGTTCCAAAATTAAAGCGAATTCAAATTATTTTAGGCTCACATAGCTTTCAGCATAAAAGCTGGAAGGGTACCTATAAACATTATGGGCCATGTCACCTTTACAGGCAGGATGTTCAGTAGTTAGAAAAAGAATAGCTTAGTGCGGGGTGTTCGGGAGTGGCATCCACTCGACTTAGGCTTAATATCTTAATATAAGTCTCATACAAGGACCTTGCTTAGGCTACTGCTATGGTTTAGGCTTTGTATATTGGCCAACATTTTTATAAGTTGTGAGAAAACCTTAATATAAATAAAATGGACTACAATTTTTCAAGGTACCAACATCAAGCAAATTTTGTATCACAAGTTTTACAATTTTGTAATCTCATTTACTCAATCAGTTTGTTACTTTTTGTCTGAAATACCGTCCGTACAAACAAAATCTTACCAAATATTGGGACAAAAGTAGCGTTTCTTCTCCAGTCAAATACCTAGGCTTCTTCAAAATAAGGATGAATGCCACAGCGCCAAATAAAATTTATAAATAAAAACTAGATGCAAATTAATCAATCTTACTCAATCAGTTTGTCACTTTTTGTCTGAAATACCGTCCGTACAAACAAAATCTAACCAAATATTGGGACAAAAGTAGCGTTTCTTCTCCAGTCGAATATATACCTAGGCTTCTTCAAAATAAGGATGAATGCCACAGCGCCAAATAAAATTTATTAATAAAAACTATATGCAAATCTAGTCAATCTTACTCAATCAGTTTGTCACTTTTTGTCTGAAATACCGTCCGTACAAACAAAATCTAACCAAATATTGGGACAAAAGTAGTGTTTCTTCTCCAGTCGAATATATACCTAGGCTTCTTCAAAATAAGGATGAATGCCACAGCGCCAAATAAAATTTATAAATAAAAACTAGATGCAAATTAATCAATCTTACTCAATCAATTTGTCACTTTTTGTCTGAAATACCGTCTGTACAAACAAAATCTAACCAAATATTGGGACAAAAGTAGCGTTTATTCTCCAGTCGAATACCTAGACTTCTTCAAAATAAGGATGAATGCCGCAGCGCCAAATAAAATTTATAAATAAAAACTAGATGCAAATTAATCAATCTTACTCAATCAGTTTGTCACTTTTTGTCTGAAATACCGTCCGTACAAACAAAATCTAACCAAATATTGGGACAAAAGTAGCGTTTCTTCTCCAGTCGAATATATACCTAGGCTTCTTCAAAATAAGGATGAATGCCACAGCGCCAAATAAAATTTATAAATAAAAACTATATGCAAATCTAGTCAATCTTACTCAATCAGTTTGTCACTTTTTGTCTGAAATACCGTCCGCACAAACAAAATCTAACCAAATATTGGGACAAAAGTAGTGTTTCTTCTCCAGTCGAATATATACCTAGGCTTCTTCAAAATAAGGATGAATGCCACAGCGCCAAATAAAATTTATAAATAAAAACTAGATGCAAATTAATCAATCTTACTCAATCAATTTGTCACTTTTTGTCTGAAATACCGTCTGTACAAACAAAATCTAACCAAATATTGGGACAAAAGTAGCGTTTATTCTCCAGTCGAATACCTAGACTTCTTCAAAATAAGGATGAATGCCGCAGCGCCAAATAAAATTTATAAATAAAAACTGTATGCAAATCTATTTAAGCAACATCTAACTTCTTTCGTTTTAATTTTATGAAAATTTTCTAATTTATGTTTAACATTCGTACTTTTCCAGTGCAAGGAAAAATTATTATATTATTATTTCGATTAAGGAATTCAATAAATTTAATAGAAGAAATAAATATATATAAAATTAATATATTATTTTTTGTTTAATTTAAACAAATTAATGTATATGAGTTAAATAAAGGCAAATCTTGTTTCAATAAAAGCCCCTAATCCAAATTTACCACCCTCCGGCTTCGCGAGCATGCCGACATCCTGCGAAAACTTTTGCAAAAAGTAACAGCATTTGAGAAAAATCATCGGAGAATTTGCAAAAATTGGTAAAAAATTGGAGCCAATTTTAGCACAAAAACTGGGGAACATTGGCAAAAATTGGGGTGTAAAATTTTATCAGTACTGATAAAAATTATGAGTTTATATAAATTTAGAAAGGTTAACCCCTTATAAGTTATCCCGGTGAACCGCTCCCCCACCACCATGTAACCATCTACCACCTGAAAGGACTCTGAACACTTTTCATATATACTTTAACTTTTAGAACGTCATTCAAGTGATATCGGTAGCCATTGTGAATGTTTCTATGAAACGGATACCAGTAATAATTGTTCTCCAAGAAGCACAAGCAGCAGTGGCAAAGATTCCGCACTTTGCAGTGGTTGCGCTAACCCTGATCATCTGAATGAATCTCGATTAGCGACAACAACGAATAAAGTGCCGCCTTGTTATAACTACGAGCAACTGCTAACAAGGCTGACGATATATAAAAATCAACATGCAATACTTATCGACATAGGTAACTAACCGCAACCGGTGGAACCGCTGGTTTCTGGTATTATCACGTCAAATTGTTTGAAATTTCAAAATTGAAAGTTTAAAATTTTAAACTTTAAAATTAAAGTTTTCTTTTTTCCAGGTAGTTGCATGGTATTCATTTTAGAAAACAAAGTTATGCGACTATTGTAGCTATGGCTGTGCTTTAATGAAATTAATCCCCGATGCAGCCAAATTAAACATCAGTTCTATATTTAAAACAACTAAAGGAAAACAGATTTTAACCGCGATTTTTCTTTTTAAAATTAACTATCTGCTTTGATTTTGCGAACAAAAGTTCGAAACTAACTTTGGAATTTAGCAAAAAATGTATGATGTGTGCTCAATGAAACAAAGTTAGGCCAACTAATTGAAAATTGAGTTTAAGTTTTGTAGCTACATATAGTTATTGTGATCGCTTTTATAAAGTAGTGTTGTCATCAAATCAGTCAATGCTGAAAACACGGTACGTTTATATATCACAAATGCGCCGAGGGGTGGCTTAAGGGCGTCGTAAGAGAATGGAATAACAATATACAGCAAAACGTACGTGACAAACTCAGTTAACACAACGCTTCCCAATATGCGCAGGGTCTGTTTGGCGTCAATGCCCATTAAAACGTTACGATTCTAAATTCAAGAAAGTTTACACTAATTATGAGCCTTAAAACTGTATTGCCAACATTTTAGAATTTTGTTTAGTAGGTGCACTTTCAGTAAGCTGTTTTAGCCTATACCTGGACACTGTTATTCTACAATCATTAGATGTTCTCTTGCCGTAACATATGTCCGGTTTTCATTTAATATCCATTTAAATATCTTGATTTAAAAATGGAAATTTTGGCGTTATGTGTCAGACTCAAGAAATAATCTTAGATGCTACATTTTACAAGACTGTGGGATTTCATTGAATCGCTTTGAACGTTCACTTGATTCAACTATAACTTTGCAATCTCGCATGCTACTAGAAACAATGTTTAGCACCGAATATTATTGCAGTATTCCTTAAAGATAATGAATATATATTTAAATAGGTTAACTTTTATCCCTGTACTGGTTACCGACTAATTCGTATCGTTCGATTGATCTACTTTTATAATTTGATCCAAAATATTTGCGAAGAGAATTGGCTTGACCACAAATCTTTCAGAAGTATGCTGTTGTATCTAGTAAATTATAGAAAGCGATGGTAGTTAGAAATTCAGCACCTGAATTAAACCAATATCCTTGTATATAGTTTATTAGCTAACCAGATTACACATAATATACGCGTTCAAAAGGTGGACAGTTTTAGCAGCCGTTTGCAAGAAACTAAAATTTCTAATGTTTTTCTAAATATTATATATTTTAGTTCCATGCAACTGGTTGCTAGAGACAAAACTTCCCACTTTTTAGACCCACAATTCTGCATTGTCTGGCGTTGGTGGCTCACTATATGTAAATTTGTTTAAAATTACATTTCGTATTAACAAAATTATTAATTCAGCTACTGTTGTTTTACAGACGTGTTCGTTTTTGTTTATTGCAGTTTGGTTTGCTTGCAATGTGAATATTTTTTTAGGTCGAACATTTCCATCGCACTCGGATTTTGCGAAACAACTCGGTCGTGGTCAGCTCAGCCTTTTCAATCTTCTAAAGGCGTATTCGTTGCTCGACCCGGATGTCGGCTATTGTCAGGGTCTTAATTTTATTGCAGCAACATTGCTACTTATGAATAATGTGAGTTACAGTTACACAAAGCAAACCATAAAAGTTAATGCCAATGTAATCATTAGGGGCGGGAATGAAATGCATGCTATGCCGTTCTCGATATACTAAGCCTAAGCATTGGTCTTAGCCTAAACTAAGGTTTCTATATGAGCTATGTACTAAGCCTAAGCCTCCCCGAGCCCCCGATCTAAGCTGTTGTTTTTTCTAACGTTATAACGTCCGGCTCCTAAAGGGGGCATGAGCCAAAGAAACGAACATAAAGTTCGATGCGATGAGAACGAATTTGGCACATATATATTTCGACCATAACGCCTTATGTATTTGAAACAAAAAAATTTAAGCGTTTGTCTATAATAACAGCGTTTAAAGCGAAAGACTATGAGCTATACTTCGCCAACCTACTTATATACACAAATACACAGTAGGCTTTCAAATTCTTAACGTGCATGGATTGATCGCACTCAGCAGTTATGTGTATACTTGTCATTTATTTTGAGACTTCCCAAGTACCTATATTATCTGTCAACTGCAATAAGCATGAAACATGCATATTCTGGTCATCAATGTGCCTTGGGCTTGTGAAATATTGGAATGAAAATCAGGTCGCGTAGTAATAGTGCATTTCAGGATGTCGCTAACGGCTAATCCAATAAGTTCGGTCTAAATCACTAGCACTAAAACGCTGTCTTAACGTAGTAACCCAGAATTGTGTGCAGCGAGCTCGTGATTGCTAACATACCTGTCAAGCATGCCCAATGCTTGAACTGTGCCGTAACGTATTATTTTATGCAGTGAGCTTATCATTTTCTAGAAGGCTCACACACCTAAAACGCCAACCGTATCTCTTAGTGGTGCCGTAGCCTAGACTTTTATGCAAAGAGATGTCATTTTCCAACCGGCTGATATATCTAACACACAAGCGGCATCTATGAGTTGTGTCGTAGCCTAGAATTTATGCACCGCGCATGTCATTTTCCAAGAGGCTGACATACCTAACACGCAAACCGTATCTGTTAGTTGTGTCGTGCGGTTCAGATATACTAATAATTTTTGATTCGATTGAATAGCTGTAGAAAACAATACGAATTCTTTGGAAAACATAAATGTGCTGCAACAAACACAGACTGAAAGAAGTCGAAGTGACATGCTCGAATCAGGGAGTTAAAACACGGGGCCGTTTGTTCGGTTTCTCAATGTAACACTATAGCTGTACCATTAATCCATGGAGACGTGTAGGTATATATTTGAGAGCGTGGACTGGACACTATGATATACTACACGGCGGCACTAGACAACAGATGTTGATGTATATGATTAATTCTTTCATGCCCACTAGGTCCAAACGGACCTAACGCACAATGGGAGTCGTTTTGTTTATCGAGTATCGTATTCTGTACATTTCACGTTCGTTGATATTCGTACGCGTTGTGATAAAGCCGAGGGGGTGTGATCGATTTAAAGAACCGAGCAACCAGCTCTTAGATAGCTCAGTGGTTTGCGTACAAATCCTTGACCTGCAAAACCTGAGTTCGATTCCTGACGCCGGCTTGTGTTTGTCAAACATTGCACGATACACAAATTAATTCGACCATGAAAGAGTTAATGCTTCAAATCGATGTATATATAATTTTAAGTCCTGTGTTAAGCCGGAAAAACTTATATAATCGTTGTAGACGATTTGTAGCGTCACCCAAAAGTTATCTGGTCAAATTAATTCGAGTATTTAGCATTTTTAATGCTTTCAAGTCCAACTGCGCAGTTAACTATTACACATGTCTAGTCCTACTTCACATAATATTGCATCAGTTCAACTCGAACAAAACATACAAAATTTATTTTCTCCAACTCAAATTATGCATGCAACTGTTCACTTTGCGCGAGTAAACTTAAGGTAACCCCACCGACCGTCCTATTTTGTATATTTACATAAAATTTGTTACGAAACATTTTGGTCAATTGAAATCAGGCGTAAAACTGTTCGCGAACACAGCGCTAGCGGTTGAAATCTAGCCATTTTGTGTTCGCGAAAATTCAAGTAAAATTACCAGAATTTTTGAGAACGAAAATTTGTCGATATGGTTGTGACGTCACTTTTGCATTAAATTTTTTCGCGAACACTGAATAATCCAAGTTTAAATGATAACGTATTAGCGAATAGAATTTCTTCAAATTTAAATCTCCGAAATTCTGTTCGAACACAAGGTCTAATTTCTGATGCTTGAATTTGATTTTGCCAATTTTTTGGATAGCGAAAAACCGAATGAAATTAAGCCTTTTTCCGTAACAAGGGTTTGCTGGGATTCGATATCGGTAATGACAAAAATGGATGGTTGGCGGGGTCAGAAGTTTACTCACGCATTAGCATTTTAGAGACGCGTCCTTGCCTACTGAGGCGCCATACACTAATTGGCTATGACCTATGTGAATTCACAAATGGTAATTATTAGGTAATATAATAAGCAGGATTTGAATGATATTTTATATCTGAATTATTGTTTCAGAAGCAGGAAAAACACGCGTTCAATATGTTGATTCATTTAATGTATAAGCTCAATTTGCGCTCACAGTTTTTGCCTGATATGGCTACTTTACAGGTATGTAAGATATTTGATCGATCAGGTTGGTGCAATTGATCAATTGATAGCATAAGCTGTAGCTATGGCGATTATTTCGGCTTCAAATTGTTGCTGTTAAATCATTAAATTTTTCGCACAGCTGTACCCCTTTTTTTCTCAAATTAAAAGCTTTGGTTTTCCGACTGCTGACTGTAAATTGAAAAGATATTGCATGGATCAAAACGCTTTATTTTGTACATTGTGATTTAATTCAATTCCTCTAGAACAATAATACTTGACAACAGTAACATATTTTGTGTTTTGGAACGAATGCGGTACTTGGTTACATTAAAGACGGATGTTTTATTTAGATGTACCAAATTGAAAGCAAGTACGGCGATTGACGGGCATCATATATATAAAGTATCTATCGTTTTCAAAAGTGTTCCGGTCATCAAGTTTTCTTATATCATGTCAAGTTCGCCTAGGGTCTTGTCCCATTATTATTATAGTTTTGTCCCACATTCATATACTAAGACTAAGCCTGAGCCAAAGTCTAAGCCTAAGTTTAGCTTGGGCTCATAATTTAACGTTCAGTTTGTGTGCCTATGTTACTCATGTCATTGTTCTACTATTATAGCGTAAAGGAGAAACTTGACATAATTGAAGTTTCTGCCTTCGAAAATGTCAAGTCTCAATAAATTTCCGCAATGTACTCTTAAAAACATTACCACGCCCAAGTAAAACAGTGAATTTATGAACTATTTCAGTAAGTGTATAATAGCTTGCAGCAACAGTTCGGGTTGCAAAAGTTAAAAGTTTAACCGTTGCACAAGAAACCAACTTTTTCCGCCTATTCCACATTCGTACTCCAGGATCGCGCTCGTACCATTTAACTTGTTATGACTAAGGAATTCAAAATAGATAAACTCTATATGATCTCCTCAAACATAAGTGATTACTATTCAATAATAGCTTTTAGAAGTTTAACTTTTAACCGTTGCACAAAAAAGCAACCTTTACCACGTACTCTAGGCTCGCGCTTGTACCGTTTAGCTTGTGTATGACTAGGGGATTGAAAGCTATATATGATCTCGTCACTGCACATCTCCTATCATCATATGATTTCCTTTATGAACATAAACTGCAGACGTGTGATTACGGTTCAATTGTTGTCCAAAATTTTTTTAGATATATTATTAATCATCCATATAATTATAAATAATTGCATATTTCAGTATTTATAATTATACTACTTTTAATAGCATAACGAGCAAT
>JASANE010007633.1:0-50747 GCA_030248225.1 Trileptium ribeirensis
ATATAGAATTTAAAATATATATTCATATATAGAATCTAAAAATTAATCGAAATTGAAATATTGAATTTTCGGCAGTGTCGAGTATTTCTTACCTTCTCCTGTTGTGCGACACCTTTTGTTTTATCCGCGACAACAGCAGATTTTGGTGTCCGCCCAGGATTCCCCATTTTATTAAATGAAATGTCGTCTTCATCGGAAACCATTTTCTCTGCTGAATCTGAATCATCATCGTCGTCGTATCGTCCTCATCTAAAATTTAAAAAAATTAAAATATCCCGCTTCGGTGTACCAAGCAAATTAGTTATCTCCCCTTTCAAAAATTTCATATAATTTGTCAAAACCCGCATTTGTTATACATACCATGAGTACACACTGAAGAGGGTACCAACGGCTTAGTAGGTAACGGAATTATATATTTTAGTAATAATAAACTAGTATCCCGATTACGACAATGAAACGAGGTGAACGTGGTTTAATTTATGTTATCACTTTGTTTAGTCACATGTAAGAAGCTGTGTGGCGTATATATCGCTGTAAAACATCTGGAACTCTGAACACATTGTAAAACCATAAACATCGTGGATCCTAACGCGTCGAAAACAATACAACGCAACAAGTATTTGTGCTGGCGTCTAGATAACCAAACCATCGCACGCAGCGCCCTTAAACTTATATATAAAATTCTTGGTGCCCTGTAAGCAATACATAACCAAACAAATAAAAACACACCAAATTTTAAAAATAGGGTTCATCGACCGTAAAACTCATGAAACTCGTTGACAAGGCATAATATAGTCAAGTTGGACTCGTCGTATCCACATGATAACCTAATACACACTCACGTAATAACGTGCCGAAGTTTCAAAATTGCTATCGTCGACGAACCATATTAAAATTCACAGCGGCTCAGCAAGTGGTCGCACAAAAAAAGTGGCCAGAAATGTTGTATATTTCGATTTGTAGTAGCCCGTGTCGCGAGATATGGGCTGCGACAAACTGGTACAAGATTTGGTAAAATAACATTAAACACATCTTTTTTACCATTTTAACCAGAATATGGGATCGCTTGTGTTTGCGTTCAACTAAAAGGCATATCCTCATTACTTTTGCTGTCGAATAGACGTCCTCTGTAGAAACTCCGCTCGTTCTGTTTCACTCACAAATTCTAAGAAAATATTTGAAGTCATTTTTTCGGTGTAGACTTATTTAGTGCATACAGCGTAAATACATTATTTTAACGTAATCAGCTAACCATAAAAAGTTTCGACTCATGATTTTAATTTTCTACACATATCTTCTAATATTGAAAAGGCGGAGATATTCCACTTTTCTGTAAAAATTTACCAAATTTATCCCCAGCAACGTCGCGCAGGGTTAATAAAAACCAATAATGAAATAGTGAAGCCGACGCGCCAACGTGTTTAATACAGCGAATATGTTCATCTCCAAAACGCAAGGAAGTAACTTGGTCAAAATTTTGAGAAATTAACTTTTGGGAGGAAGTAGTTTGAAGTGTGCCCCATAGCTCGATAGCAGCTGCTTCTACAAAAATGAACAATAGCAAAGTTGTAGTTTCTTGATGAGAGGATTCTGCATCTATTTTCATTCGAATGCCCGCTGAAAGAGTTATAACCCAACATGTTACAGGACCCCAAGTGATCAAAATCAAAGTCTACCAATGGTGTCGGTTTTATAACAATTTAGGTCAGAAATTGTTGTAGTACCGCAATCAGAATCTAAAGCACAATCACAAATGTATTTTAATACGCGTCGGATAAAGATACGAAACTTACGTAAATCGGGTGAAGTGTTATGTATGATAAAAAGTACACATATTGAGTGCTATTTGAAGAAACTCCGCTCGCTCCGTTATAACTCCGCAATAAGCTGCCTGCGGCTAGCCCGAATGCTATGCAATTAACAAACATAGAACATTTGGTGAAGGAAACATCAACAATATAGTAATTCGAACTATCAATTTTATTGCTATAAGTTAACAGGATCAAAGCCAGGGTTTTGAAAAGGGGTTGTCCTACTGACATCGACTAATAGGGGCCAACAATTTTTTATTTTATACATCCACAAACAAAGGCCTAGTACCGAAAATGGTCTACAACTGCCCCATTGATGGCAAATTTTAGCCAGAATTAATGTGTGTATGTTGCTTTATGTATAAAATATATAATGCGCGAATTTTTGATTTATGTTCCTTATCATTCAAATCTGTTCTGTTCGACATGCCCGACAATGAACTACCCCGTTAATGTTGAGCAGCACGTCCTCATGGATGGTTATTCAACTACAAATTGACAATCCTCTTGATATTACAATATTTCACACGTCGTTTACTTGTCTTTGAAAAAATCACAAAGATCTAAATATTTCGGCTATCGAAAACGGGGCTAACACCCCTTGGCTACGTTCTTGCAAATCAGTTCATCTTCCCGATAAGGATATTGAAAGACACTGTATACCTAACGCTTCCAAAAAACTAGTATGCGTATACGATGATAGGTTCATAAATTGAATACACACCAGAAGCGATCGTCGTCTTTCAAGCATGTGAAGAGCAGTCATTTCCGGCAGGTGCTGTATTTTTGCTGCGGCAAAACACAAGTTAACAAAACAAATTTGCCGGACTACTGAGAAATAAATTTTGCAGTTTAGGCAAGCTGAATAATAATGCACCTTTGTACAAAAAAGAAGCAACTAACCATCGTCACTTTCACTTTCGTCGTCCACTGTAGCATTAGTAAGCGCTGAAGCGTTTTGTAACTTCTTTGCACTCCTTTGGCCTTCTGTCTTTAAAGCCACCTTTTCAGGCTGGGGACGCTTCTTGGATTTTGTAACGGCGAATTTATTTTCACCTTTCAAACTAGTATCATTCATACCAGCGTTCTCACCCTTCTTCAAGAGTTTTGTCTTTTCTGTAGTTTTTACAGCTTTAATGTCTGCTACTGCTCCTGTCGAAACCTTTTGGTTTTCAGTAATTTTCGGTTTCAGTACCACTTCCCCATCTTTCTCACCTTCACTACTCTCTTCTTCGCCTTCATCACTGTCATCTTCATCTTCCATGTTTTCTTCGCTACTGTCTTCTTCGTCGTCTTCATCAAAACTCTTATTCAGAATCTTTTTATCTGCCGCATCAGGGACTGATGTTGGCTTTGATGAGACTTTTGGAGATTTGAATTTATTGTTCAAGCCTTTTGTCTTTTCTGCGCTTTCAGCAACTTTATTTTTTGTAGTTGCTTCAGCGGGCGACTTTGGCTTCTCTGAGGATATCACCTTTTGTGCCATCCCTGTAGTCGTTTCACCTTCACTACTATCTTCCTCGTCTTCCACATCTTCATCACTGTCACCTTCTTGATCCTCCATATTCTCATCGCTGCTTTCGTCGCCAATGCTCTTACCGACAGGCTTTTTGCCAATGATATCAGACACGGATTTGTCTTTCTTTGACGGTGAGCTAGGCTGTTTAAGCAACTTCTGTATTCCAGCATTATTTTCATCTTCTTCACTTTCTTCATCACTCTCATCTTCCAGATCTTCGTCGTCGCTTAGTTCGTCATCCTCAGCGTCATCGCTCTACAAGACCAGCAATGACAATAAGTTATAACAAGTTCAGTCACGTTTCAGGCTGACAAGCACTGTTAATTATTTGTCACCGAGCTTCAACGTGGATTCCGTCAAAATAAAATATCTATAACATACCTAGAAATAATATGAAAGTGTTTAACCCTTTCATGCCCGAATTAATTTGAGTATCGTGGAATGTTTGACAAACTCAAGCCTGCGCCAGGGATCGAACCCGAAACGTACGATTGAAACTTGTGTACACAAACCACTGAGCTATCTGAGAGCTGTTGCTCGGTTCCTTAAGGAACCTCACAATGCGAGCGAATAACAACGCACGTTCAAACGTACGATATACGACAAACTCAGTAAACACAACGAGTCGTAATGTGCGTTTGGTCCATTTGGACCTTACGGGCATGAGAGGGTTAGTTATGCGATTGGTTAATTTTTAATTAACCCTTTCATGCCCGAATTAATTTGAGTATCGTGGAATGTTTCGCCAAAGCAAGCCTGCGCCAGGGATCGAACCCGAAACGTACGATTGAAACTTGTGTACACAAACCACTGAGCTATCTGAGAGCTGTTGCTCGGTTCCTTAAGGAACCTCACAATGCGAGCGAATAACAACGCACGTTCAAACGTACGATATACGACAGACTCAGTAAACACAACGAGTCGTAATGTGCGTTTGGTCCATTTGGACCTTACGGGCATGAGAGGGTTAACAAGCGAACTAAACCCCGCAACCATTCGGACCGACTCACATCGTTACACATTAATATTGGAGCGAACATAAATCATGTACCATCTTGTGATACGGATTGTAGCATGTAAACTGTACTGTTACCAGGCAGAAATACAGACGATATTCGCTTTTTCGGCAAAAACTATCAAAATAGCCAGTTGATAGACATATCTTTATTATTATTTTTAAATAGATAACCATTTCCTGAACCGAGTGTAATTCGGTTAAACTTGTTTGTTCACAAGATCGAAAAAATTCGGCAGTATCTCAACGTAAACACATAATATAAACGTACATTACTAAATAAATAATTCTCATAAAAATCGTGTACTTTGCGATGTGAGATTTAAATTCCGGCAACACGCTGAAAATATCGAGCCCCCATGTGTATTGCTCTATATTATAATATACACTCCATCAGGCAACCGGAAAAGGCAGTGTGCAGTCAGTTATTTGCCATCTGTACCCGACGTGTATGCTACTCATCTTACTCCGTTGCAGATGACACACGGAACTGTATCATTAACTCTCGAATACATTACCAAACTGACGATTTTTGCATGTATACTTAATATGTAAACTTGTGATGGGCATACGATTTCATATCCGAATATTATCCGTGACGTGGCGATAATCCCAATATCCGATATCGTAACATTGCATTTCGTGACGAGGTGTAAAATTTTAATGGCAGAAAATGACATTACCTTTATTGAGAATACCAAAATCACACTGTTTACAGATATGTTTTCATGGGACGTCTGGCGAGAGGTTTTTGACTAGATATTGCGGCTTTGGGCGATCAATTTTAGTGTATACTATAGTTGACTTAGGCCAAGGAGACGAACACATTTAATTTGATCGTCTCGGATTACTGATCAGTTGGAAACCCAAATTTTGAAATTTGTATAGATTCTTATGCCATTTAACCTTATGGGTGACCATAGCATAGTCGGCGGTGGGTATTGGGCAATAAGGAACCGCCCTAACGTTGAGAATTTTTACATCTAGAAGCCAGTTCGATGTTGTAAGTTTAATGTTCGTAAGTAAGGAAAGTAAGGTTCACCAAAGATGTATTGGTCTTCCAGCGGTAATGTTACCTTTTCATAAAAGTTGCGCGAGTTCTCTACGGTATATGTGGTTATCCCTTGGGAATAGGGAAAGTAGCCAAGCTTGAATAAATCTGTGAACTTTTTCAGACTGTGAAATATCGAGTGTGTTTCGTTGAAGCAGTGACGGTTTTGTCTTTAAAACAAGCACGGTTGAAGCCGAGTTGAATAAACATGACGAGGCATATAACTTAAGCAAAGTTAAGTGAGCGTAGCGGTTAAAGATGTTAGCAAAGCAAGAAGCTAAGTTGAAGAATATGTAGTAGTTTGAGCAATAGGTTTTACAATATATATTGAAAATTCTGCGATTAGAGCTGAAAAACAGCACCCTGCTACGTTGCCTATTTTCCTGAAAACTTTTAAATTCAAATCCACAACTACCACTTTCTGTCCAAAATTAGACAGACCGGTTGCTTGGATTCAACTTGGAAGCTGACAACCTTTGACAATCCCGTTTCTCTGGTTTAAAGTTGGCCCTGGCGGCTTTCTGGCACCCAATCGAAATTTCCAAGGAAAATGTCAGAAAGTTTCACTTTTGTATTGTCAATAAATTAACTTTAAATGTAACATGAAATAGTGTTCATTTTAAATTTAATACTATTATTTACTAAAACAGGCTTAGTCGCAGACTTATTGTAAGTTACATATCAAATATTTGTGCAAAAAGTATCTTATCAAAAGAACATGCTGAAATGTTTAATGAGGTATCCAGTGTCCCATACAGTTTGATTTAAATCGAGAAGATTAACGAATATATTTGTGATATTTAATCCTAAGTATGTACCTGTAATAGTATTAGGATTAATATCTTTATTGTTAGTAGCATGATTGGTGAAATCGTTAAAACTTTCAAATTCTGAACTGTCCAGTGCGAATAATCGATACGTTTACTGATACTGAGCTCAATGCAATCAGGTTATGCCTCAAATTCTTAATACACCATAAAATACGCCTATAATAGTTAATACCAAAGTCTGGTCTTTGGTGTATAATTTTTGAAGTTTAAAAAAGTTTGAAGTGTTAGCATATGATTGTCCGGGTCATCCGATATATCCCACAAATTTATAAGGAAATGGTAAACGATATCCCTGCTCATCACTAATATAAACTAAGCCAAAGTATATTGTATATTATCTGAAGAATTTTGAGGTAGCGTAAAAATATAAAATCATGTACTTCGGAATCGTCCATGTCGCCGTTGACAAAATGTTTAGTTTTGGTCTTGCTTTCAGACTTCGGTTTTGTCTTCTTTGTTTTTTCTTTACCTCCAAACGGAGTGAGACCTAAAACATCAATTACTAAAAAGAAGTAGTGATAAAAATATCCATTCATATACTATTAATAATTCAGTTTATACGTACAGCTGCACATCAGGAAGTAATCGGAATTCCAGTTCCGGCGAAAATCGTGTTCCGGCTGCGGTTCCGGCAAAAGTCAAAATTACGGTTTAAATATTTTGTTTAAATTTTTTCACATTTTTGATTTATCCGTGGTCCTAACATGTAATAGATACACAATGATCAGGTTTCAAGACAATCTAAGAAAAAATGTTAACTCAGCAAATTGTCCTGTGAAACGTAAGTAGGAAACATAATTTTAGTAGGAATTTTTCATTTTGACCCTACAAGAGTTTGTTTCGCCAAGTCGATGCGTGTAGCAGCTATTTTACCCATTCAGAAGTCTGCGGTGTATGCTAGAATTAAACCAGTCCAACTCGGTGACAGAGTATGTATTATTTAGAAGTATTTAGCTGTAAGCTTGGCTAACATAAATTGCGTCAAGTACCAGCCTGTCCGCTTGTAAACCTTGTAAAACAGTTTACCTTTGAGTAAAGTAACAGTCGTGCAACGCAGCGAAAAACTGCATTCGTTCAAATGAACTGTATTTATTAAAACTGTGCGAGCAGTATCACTGTTTGTCTCGTTTTGACCAGAAAGTTATCAACATGATCTAGCGGAGGGGCACTGGTTACCTAACGCTAGCCTAAGCATTGTATCTGACCAGTGACCAGAAAATTATTGTATACCTGTTTTATTTTCTTTAAAAATCACATAAACCAATAATTTCAAGTTTCCTACATAGCAACATCTAACAAAGGCGGCGGTTTTGGACAGAGCGAAAGTGTTTAGTCAGCGCTGCTTGCGTTAGAAGCACATTCACTTTGACGCAGTTTACGCAAGGCCGTATAGATTAAAAAATTTCTTTGCTGTACGTGCGCAGAAACGATATACAGATCGATAAATAAACGTTATTTGTTTCCTCAATCTCCTCCAAATTTCAGAGAGGGCATAATGTCATCGCAATACATTAAGTTTACTGTAAAAGTTATCTACATTTCAAATCCATTGTTGTACCTTCATTATCTTAATAATAATATATTCATCTGTTTTACTGTATATAAGTTTCGAAGACCAGGTTCCGGTTTCGGACCTGGTTTAAAAGCACGGTTCCGGTTATTCTCTGCTGCACATAATATATATGTTACTGTTTCTCGAAATTAGGCCATAACTACATGATTAATTAAGAAAACATCATCGTGCTGAAATTAGAGTACTTCAAAGGCTTATTCGGACTGTAGGTTTAACCAGTTGGTGCAGAGGTCATTTCATGAAATAGTCGTTTGTTAAACACAGAATTTCAACAATGCCAGTATTCACATAAATGTTTTAGCAATAAGTTAAAGTGCAAACCGTGTAAAATCTAAGATCGTGCGATAGAATAGCACCATGATAGCTCTAAAATTTAAAGCTTCAGCTTTTGTTGTACGTATGTTAGCGTGCATTAGCATAAAACATACAGAATCATTGATGCATAAATATGGATTTCGGTGTTAGCCGTCATTCTTTGATCCACATCCAGTTATCGCTTTATATATACAATGCTCCGGGAAGTTGTTATAAATATCTGCTACGCTACTGCACATGATGGATCCTTAAGGACACCGCGAGATGCATCACAGCTAAGATGGAAAGCGAATAGTTGAACCAGAGACACCACTTATAGTATGATTTCAATTGTCTTAGGCAGCACATGAAATTAACCAAAATACAGTGCTACATACAGAATATCGATACTACATTTTAATTATTGTTGTTTATGCTATTAATTGGAAAAGCCTGAGTAAAGATTTAAAAAACGTGAATTTCATGTAGTTTGGTCGTAGTAATTACAGGCTATTAAATTAAAGCAACTATTTGGGTTCTGTTTTTGGTATCTATGTCGTAGACCAAACACCAATTCGCAGCCACATTGCCAATTTGACTGACCAACTGCAGTTTGGCTAGGTGTAAACACATAGTGTAGTTTGGTCCAGTTCAGACTTCGATCAATGGTTTCAGTTTACCACGGTATTACTGTAACAAAACCATGGACTGGCGTTTGAACCAGACCAAACTTGAATAGGAATTTAGACCATGCCAAACTGCAATTCGAGTTTCGACCATTCAAATTGGCAATTTGACTGAATAACTGTTTGAACTGCGACATGTATAAAACTGAATATATGCAAATAAGGATATACCATTTAATGAGAATATTATCATGTTATTAACCGAACCAAAACAGCCGTATATTATTTTAAGTCCGCTAATGCAAACACGTTGCCTGTTTTACAAACGTTATGGGAACAGCTTCGAATGCCATAAATTATAGATTCGATGACTCTTCATAATTATTATAACGCTATATAAAATTAGAATAGATGGGAGGGGGCCTGCAGAATTTTCGAGCTCCCCAGGATTTCGGCTGTTCGCCCAGGTCATTCTCGCAGGTAAATTTTGGATTGCCCAGGTCAACCACCAAGTATTTTGAGCTGACATAAAAAATGAACGTCATAACAAAATACAACTTTGTATAAACATATTTCGACTATTTGTGACAAAACCCTAAGTAAAATGAAGTACAGCCTGCAGGAGTACATATTTGCAGTATGTAAATGGTACGTAATGCGGTATGACGTTCAGGTTGGAGATAGGGAGAGGCTTAGTAGGGCCCAAAATTCTAGGTGTTCCGAGAGCTCGGGCCCACCCAAAATTGGCGCAATCGCATTATATATTGTATAGACATTGCTTATATGTGATGCATATTATACATTTAGTACTATAGTACTGGACTGTCCACAATTCTACGAAAACTGATGGGAAAGTTTGGGGGCCCCCATGTTCATTCTAGGGGGAGTTCCAATGTAGGGGAATAAATTTTGTTTAAAAATACTAGATTCCATATGTTCATGTAGTTTTACTGCCGTGCATGATTATTCAAGCTACAAAATGATGTTTTAGCATTACAAATACCAAATAGTGGTAATTAACAGGGTGTCCGCGCTAATTCTTATGTCATTTTCCCGGATATTTCTGGCCATTTTCCCGGATTTCTCATTTCACCCTTTGTAACAAAAACGTAAATTATGTACTTCGAAAAATGAAAACCTAAGTCCAACAAAAAATTAAACGAGCCTGCCTTTCCTGTATTCAAGTCTTGCGTCTTGTGGACTCCGGAGGCAAGGGATGCCCAAACCCCTTTTCCCATTTCTGGAACCGTAGCCGAATTGCAGGCGGTTTACGTCAATCTCTTCTGAAGGTCAGCCATCTGTCGATTGATTCGCTCTTCTTCAGCTTTGGAGTCAACCAGTAATTTCATCTTCTTCGTCTGCAGCTCGCTTAGCTGCTTCTCCGCTTGACGCTACAGCTCAACGCGCTGGACTGGCGCTGATTGCAGCGCGGTTTTGTTGCATTCCAATGCTTCACGGTACCGGGATCGAGCACAACGCACAGACTTCAGAAGATCTGGCGTCAGAGAAACACCAGGCGGCCCACCACAGCTTTTGATTCCATCGTAAACTATCCGCAGCTAAAGAATCGTTCTTCAGATATTCCACCAGCATGTTCTCGTTTACTGAGAACCTTCCCTCCACCGTAGCATTTCCGTGGGATAAAATGAGCACTTTTTTGGTCACAGACCACAGTTCATAATAATGTTCCTCGTTACCCCATAAGTCGAAAAATAGTTCATCCAAGCGTTGAGTTATTTTGTCGAACTCCCCACATGCCCGCACAGTTCCAGAAGATTTCACTGCTTCGGCGAACTGTTGCTTTCCCTTGTCCGCGATCTCAGGAGACAAACGATTGCACTCAACCAGAACTTCAAGCAGAATCTGCATACGCTTCTCAGCTCGGGACGCATTCGTGACAATGACGGCTGGACATAAGGCGCCCGATCCTCGAACAAGCCTGCACCTCAGGGGACAGCGTTCAATAAGCTTCGAAGTTAATGCTTTGTAAAATCTACGGCAATCGCTGTAGAAGCCAACCTTCTGCAGCTGAGTTAAACAAGGATTGCCGAGACGCTTGTTGGCACCAAAGCCTACTTCAGCTTTCGGTTTGAAGATATCGCTGCTAGAATCCAAGTTTAACGACATCAATTTAGCACTGGTTGAAGCATCAGCGAGTGCTTCCTTCTTCACGAAACGACCGATAATCTCCCGAAGAACATCGTTCAATTCATCGAATAAAAACGGCAACATTGGTTTGTCAGTTTGGAATTTCGTTAGAAAAGGCTCCAGCAAATCCGCCACTGCCTTAAAAAACTCGAGCCTGGCTTCCAGGAGTGGTGTCGACAGGTGCGAGCAAAGGCAGTCAAATACCTGTGCCTGTGGCTTTGGATCCACCTTTTTCACCCACATTCGTAAATGTGGTATCATCTCCAAAGCTCTCGCTGCCACTCGAGAGTTTTCAGTCCACCTGATGACGCAAAACTTCTGCGGCCAAACGTCCGATCCTGTTATCTCGGAATACTGAGCCCGGCGTGCCCGACAATCCTTAAACATGTAGTACAGTGATCGAAGAAAGCCGTTAATGTTCCACTTAGACGCCTTGTGGCCAACTTGAAACGCACCGTTGATGATATGAAGGCTACATGTACCTGTGTCGATAAGGCGCGGATCGTCTGGACTGGTCTCAATGTCCTGTTTCAGATCACGGTAGAACTTGTGGTTGACGGACGGTCCATCCATTGAGATTTAGATTATTTTCGCCAACGGAATTGAACTGAGGCCACGTTTAAAGCTCTGGACGAGGTGTTCAGCCGATGCTCGCTGTAAAAACGCGGATGACAGAAATCTGACGCTCACTCTGTTGGTGGTGTCATCCCAGAATCGCACCCAGAGGTCCATTTGTCCCTTCTGGGCAATGCTGTTAAGTGCTTCATCAAACAAAATAGCGTATTCGGAACATCGGCCAAGCTTGGTGATGACCTGTGCACGGAAAAAGGAGCTAGTCCGTATACAATCATATACATTGTTTGTCACGGCCCATCGCGAACTGACGACATACCTCGCTGTCTGGGAACATCGTGCAAAAAAACGTCTCCGATCTTGTCTGCATTTCGAAACGATAGATGACCATAGACTGACTTAAGGCACCATACGACCTCAGCCTTCTGTGTTTCTAGTTTCACGTCAAATGAGGGTGGCCGTCGTGTCGCTATTGGCGCTACCGGCTGCCGAAGTATCTCTACTTCGCCTACGTCTGTACACGGCGGACGGTTGAACATTGACGCGATGCTAGGCTGACCACCGGTTGCCAAGGCGGCTGAGATGTGTTGCTTGGATTTCATATGGCTTGTAATAGCTTGGGCGCCCATTGAACTAATACTGAACTTCTTGTTGCAATATAAGCAAGAAGCCAAACAAGTGTCACCTTCAACACGACGGATCCATTTTGACCAGATGGGGTTAGTTTTCGGATTTGTCCAGCAATCAAGAAACACACAATTTAGTTTAGGCATTTTGAGTTAAGAATTATCAGATAAGCTGACAGCAATAATTAGGTTTAAATCTGTAAATATACAACCAAAAGTATAGGTTAATTGGGCGGTTAAGATAACTTGAACTATATTCCTATGGGGCCGGGTTGCGGTGAGCCGGAAGACACCGCGCTTGGTCGGCTAAGATGAGTCGCTTGAACTATATTCCTATGGGGCCGGGTTGCGGTGAGCCGGAAGACACCGCGCTTGGTCGGCTAAGATGAGTCGCTTGAACTATATTCCTATGGGGCCGGGTTGCGGTGAGCCGGAAGACACCGCACTTGGTCGAATAAGATATCTCCTTTCATCACTGTTGTATATTCCTATTATATGGGGCCGGGTTGCGGTGAGCCGGAAGACACCGCGCTTGGTCGGCTAAGATGAGTCGCTTGAACTATATTCCTATGGGGCCGGGCTAAGATGAGTCGCTTGAACTATATTTCTATGGGGCCGGGTTGCGGTGAGCCGGAAGACACCGCGCTTGGTCGGCTAAGATGAGTCCCTTGAACTATATTCCTATGGGGCCGGGATGCGGTGAGCCGGAAGACACCGCACTTGGTCGGCTAAGATAACTCCTTTCATCACTGATGTATATTCCTATTATATGGGGCCGGGTTGTGGTGAGCCGGAAGACACCGTGCTTGGTCGGTTAAGATGAGTCGCTTAAACTATATTCCTATGGGGCCGGGTTGCGTTGAGCCGGCAGACACCGCGCTTGGTCGGCTAAGATAACTCCATACATCACTGATGTATATTCCTATTATATGGAGACGGGTTGCGGTGAGCCGGAAGACACCGCGCTTGGTCGGCTAAGATGAGTCGTTTGAACTATATTCCTATGGGGACGGGTTGCGGTGAGCCGGAAGACACCGCACTTGGTCGGCTAAGATATCTCCTTTCATCACTGTTGTATATTCCTATTATATGGGGCCGGGTTGCGGTGAGCCGGAAGACACCGCGCTTGGTCGGCTAAGATGAGTCGCTTGAACTATATTCCTATGGGGCCGGGTTGCGGTGAGCCGGAAGACACCGCGCTTGGCCGGCTAAGATGAGTCCCTTGAACTATATTCCTATGGGGCCGGGATGCGGTGAGCCGGAAGACACCGCACTTGGTCGGCTAAGATAACTCCTTTCATCACTGATGTATATTCCTATTATATGGGGCCGGGTTGTGGTGAGCCGGAAGACACCGTGCTTGGTCGGCTAAGATGAGTCGCTTAAACTATATTCCTATGGGGCCGGGTTGCGTTGAGCCGGCAGACACCGCGCTTGTTCGGCTAAGATAACTCCATACATCACTGATGTATATTCCTATTATATGGAGACGGGTTGCGGTGAGCCGGAAGACACCGCGATTGATCGGCTAAGATGAGTCGCTTGAACTATATTCCTATGCGGCCGGGTTGCGGGGAGCCGGCAGACACCGCGCTTGGTTGCGGTGAGCCGACAGACGCCGCGCTCGGTGAGCCTTAAGATTTCCCGGATATTGATGGTATTTTTTGAAAAATTCCCGGATTTTACAATTTTTTTAGCAAATTCCAGGATTTTCCCAGATTTTTTCGTTTTCCCGGATTTTCCCGGACGCGGACACCCTGAATTAATGTTTAAAAACATTTTGAATGCAAAAAAAAGATTGCTACGATGGCTACATGTCACTCACTTTGACCCATTTCCTCTTCGCTGTCGGCATTTGATTCATCATCATCATCATCGCTAGCAAATTTCTTATTTGGCGACGGGCGTTCTTGATTGTCCTTCTTCATGGGTGAAAACGTTCCGCGCCCTAAAATATTCACCATATCATACGGGTACGAATGACACATGTAGTGTTACTCAACATAATTTTCCTTTAACGTATTCGGTTGTGCCAAGGTCCCACTGAACATAAAATAAAGCAAAAGGTTCCATACTAGTCTCAATCAGTAATTCTAGACGTATCCACCACATACAATAATACGCACTTTATAGATAAAGATGTTCTGCATAAAACTATCAACTTGTAACCTGACTCTAAGCTAAGCCACTAATAAACTCGAAAAATATTGGCAGTTAGAACACAGCTATATTAATAGCTTTATTGGTTAATGTCCATAGCAGCATTTTAGAGCAGCTTTGTCTTCCAACAATGGTTGAAAATATCAATAATACGGGAGTGTAGCTAGAGGTAACAATAACGACTATATTACCTCGAAATTTCCCACGCCCACCGCCACCACCTCGAAAATCTCTTCCACCACCGCGGCCACCGCCACGAAAACCTCTACTACCGCCGCGGAAATCCTTGCCACCGCCACCTCGAAATGGAGTACCACGGCTTCCTCGGTGGCTACCACCTCTTTCAAATGATCCACGAGAGTTTCCACCACGCGCTGAAACATAATTTAACCACAATTTGAGAGTTTGTACGTTTCAAACTTTTTGCCGGGGTTATCTTAGGCCCTCCCAGATAGGGGTCAGTAAACGGAAAAATTTACTGACCCCTAAGGGGTCAGTAACAAGGGGTCATTTCGGAAACTAGGGGTCATGACCCCTTAAAGGGTCAGTAATTTTATAAAAATTAATACATTTTTTCTTTCAGGTGTCCCAACATACCTCTGTGGCGCTGGTTTTTTTGGCCATAATATATAGTATACATGCATATTTTAGGTTTGGTGACCAAATAATTGATCGTTTAGCCCACGATATGCGTGTATATGAGTTAGAAATTTTCTAGTGACCCCTTAAGGGGTCAATTTTTTGAAAAAAACGTAAATTTTAAGGGGTCGTTTTTGAGAAAAAGTAGGGGTCGGTGTCTAGGGGGGAGCTCGCCGGGAGGGGGGGGAAGCCGATTCTTGGGGTCGCCCCCCCCTCTAAAATAACCCCGGGTTTGTTGAAATCGTCTGAACCAAACCTCTTTACGATCAAGCCTTACAACACGCGCAGAATATTCTAGACTCAACTTAATTTAACGTAGCATAACATGTGTGGTTAAACATGTATATTGCTGATCAACACTACGTCGAAACAAAATTGTTAGTTATCTAACTAATTAATAATTGTTACACGTTGATATGTAACTGATGTTGACTGGTACCGAACGAAAAGAAAATACACGTATTATACAGTTGGAAGCTGTTGAATACAGTAAACCGCTGAAGCTGATTATCGAATATGCAAATCGGCGAGACGTACACAAATAAAATGACCATCAAATTACACATAATGAGCCAAATTATACCAGCCATATTGCTTGGATAATTGAGGATATATACCCGCTTACGGCGCATATGGACTCACCAAGGAATAACCGGAACCGGCATCGTCCATTTAAGCCGTATCCGGAACAATGGTCTTCCAAACTTATATATAAAAAACAGATGCAGGGTGAAATGAAAGTACCGTGGATTTAAAATGTATTAAAATAACGTTTACATTAAATTTAATGTATTGCGATATTTATTTAATGTATGGCATTATTGCATCTCTGAAGCTTTGAAGAGACTGAGGAAGCTAATAATGTTTATTTATCGATCAATACGTTGGTTTTTGTACCCCCCAGAGCAAAAAATGCCTTCCACTATACTCCCTTGCGTAAATAGAGTCAAACTGAACGTCCTTGTTAGTAAACATGCGCATGAAGCGTAGACTAAACACTTTCGCCATACCTCCAATTGTGTCCCTTTAAAACACATATTACGTTTGTTGTACGTTATTCTGTAGAATGTGGTTCTAAAAGAAAATAAGGGAAGGTATACCATAATTTTTTGATCAGTGGTCAGCAGGGAATAACCGGAACCGAAATTTACCGGAACCGGAACCAGCAACCGGAACCGTACATTTAAACCGGATCCGGAACCGGGACTTGGTCTTCGAAATTTATATATAGTAAAACAGATGATAGAAGAAATGAAGGTATTGTGAATTTAAAATGCATTAAAAATATATAACTTTTACATTAAAATTAATGTATTGCGATGGTATTATTGCCTTTCTGAAGCTTTAAAGAGACTGAGGAAGCTAATAATGTTTATTTATTGATCAAATATGTCGGTTTTTGGACACTCAGGGCAAAAAATGTCTTCCACTATACACCATTGAGTATACTGCGTCAAATCGAATGTGCTTACAAAGCTTGGAGCGTAGAATACACACTTTCGCTCTGTCTCCAGTCGCCTCCCTTTACTACACATACGTTTGTTGCATGTTCTTCTGTAGGAAACTTAAAATTATTGGTTTATATGATTCTAAGAGAAAATAATAGATAGAAGGTAATTTTCTGTTCAGTGGTCAGAGACACTGTTTAGGCTAGCGTTGGACAAACAGTGCCCGTCAGTTAGATCATAACGATGATAACTTTCTAATCAGAATGCTATAAATGAGACACACTGTGATGCTGCTCGCACAGTTTCAATAAATACAGTTCATTGTCAAGAAAGCAGTTTCTAGCTGCGATGCAGGTAACGTTAGTTTACTTCAAATTAGACTGATTTACCGAGTTTACAAGCGCACTGGTGGGTGCTTGACGCAATTTATGTTAGCCAAGCATACCCTAAGTACGTCTGCGTAAGCCATACTCTGTTACCGAGCTGGACCGGTTTAATTCAAACGTATTCCACCACAGACTTCTGGATGTGTAAAATAGCTGCTACAAGCATCGACCTGGCTTTGATTTAACAAACTCCTGCAGGTTATTATGCTCACCGGAGACCCAATCCAACACCGCAAGCCACAGAAGTGTCACAGAGACTTTGGACTTCAGGGATTGGGCGAGAAGCCGATGGTGATCGGCTTGTTTTCGTTTCAACAGTCGTGCAACTGAAAGTAAAAGCGGCGGGACAACGACAGAAGCCTCGCGATGTGACAGCGGTGAAGGCGTCATGAAGTCGCGTCTTAAACTGTTCGGTTGTGTTGGCTAAGACCATGGAAGACTGTTCCACGTGGTGATTATGCGCTGCGCGAAGAAGTGATGGCGACAATCCAATCTGGCTGTACGCGGAGCTTGAGGCAGTGCTGACGTGTGGATTATGAAAAATCCCTGCTCAAATTATGTGCCCTACTTACGTTTCACACGGCAAATTGGTTAGTTAATCTTTTCTTTTGCTTGGTTGTATTGGACCTTGATCATTGTATAAGATATATTACATATGTTTGGATTACAGGATGAAGCAAAAACGTAGAAAATTTCAAACAAAATTTTTAAACCGGAATTCCGGTTCCGGTATGGTTTTTGCCGGATCCGGAATTCCGGTTACTCCCTGGTGGTCAGAGACATTGTTGAGGCTCCCTTTGGATTACCAGTGCCCGTCAGCTAGATGATAATGGTGATAACCTTCTGATTAGAATGCTATAAATAAGACAAACTGCTATACTGCTCGCACAGTTTCAATAACTGTAGTTGATTGCCAAAAACACAGTTTCTGGCTGCGTTGTAGACATATTACTTTACTTCAATGTAGAATGACTTACAAAGTTTACAAGTGCACTGGCGGTGATGGCGCAATTTATGTTAGCCAAGTTTACAGCTAAGTACTTCTAAACAATCCATACTCTGTTTCACAAGGCAATTTGTTGAATTAATCTTTTCTTTTGTTTGGTTGTATTGGAACTTGATCATTGTGTATATATTACATCTATATGTTTGGAGCATAAATGAAGCAAAAAATACAGTTTTAAAAATTTTAAACCAAAATTCCGGTTCCGGTATGGTCTTGCCTTTTGCCGGAGCAACAATCGGAACACGAATTTCACCGGAACCGGAACTCCGGTTACTCCCTAAGACTCACAATATGAAAAATTATGAGAATGAAATGCTCTACAAAATGAGACCACTAAAACACATACGTATAGGCAGAGCAGTTGTGGATATCCTGCCGTTTTCGTGTACTTTGGGTCTCATTGGCCCATTCAGGAATCCATTTTGACCCAACCATGCAGAGTAAATAAGAAAATATGCTTTTGTATACAGCATGCATTGCTCTACAAAAAGAGGTCGGTTACACCCATATTGCTGGAGCGCTTGCAGCGATATTGCCATTTTCATGTATTTTGGGTAAGCCCATTTAAAACTTTTTCACTCAAATCTCACATCTTGTACGAATCGCGTAGCGATGTGCATTATACAAGTTTATTTTTTCTACAAAATTAGCCCAAATTGACACCTGCTCTTGAAATAAAATAAATAACGTGATTTTTAAGACCCTTTCAAGCCGAACCCTTTAGGTTACCTTTTTTCTGGAGGATGGGCAGAAGATATTGGAATAGGGCTACGCCCTTAACTAAAAGTACAGAAGGGTTTCAAGGTATCAAATGAGCTATCGCGCGAATCAATGCGTCAACCATAGTTGAATTATGTGCGTCAGCCTAAAAATTCAATAACTGACATTATGAAATTTCGCCACTAGGAATTGTTGGCTTCCCTCGTTTCACTCGCTATACTCAGAGTTCGACTATTATAGTATTAATACCAGGAAAGTAGTTGCAAAATATTCTATTACTCCAAAGAAGTTCTCAATGTTCTATGTAACGATAACAATTTTGCCACATAAATATTGTATGCCTGCTGGAAAGATTATGTCGGCGAAGTGGATCTTGAAATTTCCTATATATATATTCAACATCCTAAAAATTAATTCAGAAAATAGGTCCTACATTTTGCGTTACATTAAAAACGATACATTATTGCGGTAAAATTATTAGACAAAATCAATAAAATGTAACAGGATATTAGGGAAAATTGTCATAAAATTGAACTGAATTTCCAGTATAGCGGAACATTTGGCGGTAAAAATAAAGAAAGCCCCAGTATGTATTTCTCTTTCTAGAAAGCTTACAAACTCTTACAGATCGGTAAAAACACCGAAACATTAACCACTTAGACATTGTAAACACCCATGTTTTCTACGTAGCACATTTTTGTTGCACGCCTTAATTGTGTGGCTAAGATGAAAACAAATACTAAGCTCCCGGTCGAAAAAACCTTTAGCGCCGTTATTCAGTTTGTCGAATTTTACAATGTGTTGCAGTTCTAACTGGAAAGACGTTTTCAATCATAGCTAAATTAGTTACATCCATACGTGTTCAAGTTCCAAAAAATCAGAAATCACAGAGACACTGCGGCGACGTTCGACTGCGCACTGCTACACTTCAGTTAAACATAAGAAATTATAATTACAGTACTGTACTAACCAATATTTCCACCGTCAGAAAATCTCCTTTTGTCCACGGCACCTCCACCTCTACTGCCGCCTCTTGGAGTAAAAAATCCACCTCGTCCACGACCACCTCGTCCTCTGCCTGTCAAAATAAACAGTAATATACGTATTCATTGCTCGGTAACGTCATAACAGTTGGTCTAGTCATACATAAACGCAAGCAGGTTCTTGTATTTTACATAATACAAACCCTGCATAGAATAACACAGCTCGGCAAGGATTCATAGATGCAGCAAGACAGTATACCGATGATGGTAAATAACTCTAGAAAAATGTTTTTTAACATAAATGTGTAAGGTAATTACTCGGGTATTAATGTTTATATAAATGTTAGTGGTCCAACTTAGCAATTCAAAAATTACAGCATGAGTATGATCTATAGTATATAATACATGTTATAAAAACCACAGACACCTAAAGTAATGTAGACGGACCTGTACACAAGTACAGCTAAAGATAAGCACTCCAAATTTTTTAATAAACATTCAAAATTAATTCGCTAGCAGTGAACAGGTAGATCTTTTAAGTCAAAAGCAGTAGGAAATACATAAGGAATCAGAATGGTGTCACTATCATATATATCTACAACATCTAAGAATATAAAATTGACCCTTCTCTATTGAACGCCTCCTCCTCCCGAAGTCAAGTTTAGTCCTGGCACTGAGACCCCTCCCCTATTGCCAGAAGCCGGGCTACTATCTACCATCATACTCACTGAGGTGTAAGTTTAAAAAATCGGGCTCTATTTCTTAAAACGCTGACAAGTTAATGTTGAATTTGGCAAAATCACAGGTACATCTTTCTATTGCAAGCCTATATTATATTAGATGCGTACATTGAGATATCAACTGCCATATATATTGTATGCGTAGAGTGCAGAGACATATATTATTATTGTAACATTTTATAATCAAATTCTTGAAACATAAAAGGAAACTAACCTCGATCAATCGCCATTGTGAATCAAATTATATTATCTGCTATAACGTGTAATAGTTGAAAACAGTTCTTAAACTAGTAACACGTAAACTTGGGTGACGGAGGCATGGTGGTTAACAACGGCGTGAATAGTGCATACAGCTTGTGGAATTTCTAACATTTTTGGTAACAATAATAAGAGGAAGACATGAAAACGTCTAGTTATTTATACAGTAGAATGACAATCCATCTATCAAGTTGTACCCATCAATGAAATTTAGTCCAAATCGGCCGAGTCATTCAAAAGTTATAACACACTTAATAATTTTTCACTCATTTTTAAGAGACTTTGCTTAATTTTAAGAGAATTTATAAAGGTAAGTAGATCACTCGTATACAGTCTTTTAATGTTATGTCAAAAAATGACCGAGATAGCACGAAAGGGTGTCGAGATATGATGAACCTAGGTTTCCCTAAGTCAATTTTAAGAGAATTTGCTTAATTTTTAAGGAAAGAGGTGAAATACGTCAATCAGCTATATACAGCTGTTTAGAAAACGTGAAAATACATTTTATGTAAAAAAATCGCCGAAATAGCACGAACGGTTGTCGAGATGCGGTGAAAAAGCTGAAAAAATGGCAAAAATCCCTAAGTTTGAGCAACATTTGCTTAATTTTGAGTACAAAGCAATTTTCGTAGAAAAAAGTGCTCAATGAAAGGGCACTCCGCAAGAGAATATGCAACACGAAGAAAAAAATTTCTAAAATCGGCCCAGGCGTTCAACCTGCAGACCTGTCTGTGACAAAAAAAGTACAGAGAAATTAAATTTTGGTAGTATATTGTATATAAGAGTAGTGGTGAGTGGTGGTTAACAACGGCGTGATAGTGCTACACTTGTGAATTTCTAACATTTTGGTAACAATAAGAGGAAGACATGAAAACGTCTAGTTATTTATACAGTAGAATGACAATCCATCTATCAAGTTGTACCATCAATGAAATTTAGTCCAATCGGCCGAGTCATTCAAAAGTTATAACAACTTAATAATTTTTCACTCATTTTTAGAGACTGCTTAATTTTAAGAGAATTTATAAAGGTAAGTAGATCACTGTATACAGTCTTTTAGATGGTATGTTATGTCAAAAAATGACCGAGATAGCACGAAGGTTGTCGAGATATGATGACTTAGTTTCCCTAAGTCAATTTTAAGAGATTTGCTTAATTTTTAAGAAAGATAAATACGTCAATCAGCTATATACAGCTGTTTAGAAAACGTGAAAATACATTTTATGTAAAAAAATCGCCGAAATAGCACGAACGGTTGTCGAGATGCGGTGAAAAAGCTGAAAAAATGGCAAAAATCCCTAAGTTTGAGCAACATTTGCTTAATTTTGAGTACAAAGCAATTTTCGTAGAAAAAAGTGCTCAATGAAAGGGCACTCCGCAAGAGAATATGCAACACGAAGAAAAAAAATTTCTAAAATCGGCCCAGGCGTTCAACCTGCAGACCTGTCTGTGACAAACAAAAAAAGTCACAGAGAAAATTGAAATTTTGCGTCTAGTATATTGATATATATCAAGTTAAATGTACGCCTCCGGCTGCGACTCGCCACCTTCGGTGGCTCGTCTTGCCTCCGTCAATTAAAATGTATTCAAATGTTAGTAAAATTTTAACAAACATATAGTTTACTAAACACCAAATGAATAAGGCTAAATATACAATACGTGGTATAAAAATGTTAATTTAGTAGTTTAGCAAAGTAGAGGCAGAGAGTAAGTAAGGACTGCTTATATACGCCAAGCTTTCGGCTATATTTTAACTCGTTTGTGAAATTATGCATTCGTAGTAATTTTGCCAAGATTTTCCAGTTCGCGACATTTACTAGTGGATAAACATCCATATATTCAGGAAGACGGTTCCACGTGCGAATATGGCGACAAATGAAAGTATCGTTCATCGTATTACTTCTAAGTTTGGAGTTGCAAATTTTTTTGAATGTCCTTGAGTTGCAATACCGCTGAAACTTTCAAACACGGTTTCGACAAATACATTTGCCTTGCCGTGACATTTTAAAATCATTATCACATCGATATGTAACCTGAGTGTGAGCGGTTACAAGTTTAGACATTTAAAACATGCATTGTAATATGAATAGTCGTATCCCTTGGGGAGGACAGGCGGCGTGAAAAACGCATTGGACCTTCTCAATCTCCGAGATATAGCAGGGTTCCGCACGTACCTAGCATATTCAACCACATGACCTGACATAGATACAATAAACACTTAACAATGTGTCAACATTATGACTTAAAAAGCAACGAAAGAACATAATGCATAATCGATATGCTTTCTCTGTGATGCTTATATAATGGGAACTGTAATCTGTCTCGAAATATGAACTCCAAGACCCTGTACGCATTGGGAATTGTGTATTCGGAGCAAGCGCGTGTGTTACCTAAGCTTAATTACTTGCACTTAGCGTATGATATGTTAAGCTGCCAAGGCAGAGAACTGAAACCTGCAACCGTAACCGTCCATTCAAACCGAATCCGGAGCATGATCATCGAAACTTATATATATATAGTAAAATACACGAAGGTAGAAATAAAGGTACTGTGGATTTGAAATGTATTAAAAATAAATTTTACATTAAACATAATGAATTGCAATGACATTATTGCCTCTCTGTTAATTTGAAGACACTGAGGGGGCTAACAATTTTTTATTTATCGATCAAGATGTCAGTTTATTTTGGCCACCAGAGCACAAAATATCTATCATTATACAGCCTTACGTAAACTGCGCAATCTGAATGTGTTTGCAACGCATGGAACGTAGACAAGACAATTTCGCTCTGTTTCCAGTCGCTTCCTAGACATGCGTTTGTGATATTTTATTCTTGAGGAAATTTGAAATTATAGTTTTATATAATTCAAAAGAAGGTATGCTATAATTTTTTGACGAGTGGTCATAGATACAGTTCACACTAGTTTTGGCAAGCCTGTGCCTGTCAGCTACATGATGATGGTGATTTTTTGATCAAAAAAATATATACGAGACAAACTATGATGCTGCGTCGCACAGTTTCAATAACTACGGTTCACTACCAAAACGTCAGTTTCAGTGCTGATTGCGTTGCAGATATGTTACTTTACTCCAATGCAAACAGATTAACAAAATTTACAAACCTTGCCTTTACTGGCTGCTGCTTGACGCAATTTATGTTAGCCAAACTAACAGCTAAGTACGTACTTCTAAACAATCCATATTATGCTAAACATTTCAAGCTGGGCTGGTGCAATTGGAACATATGCCGCAGATGTCTCAACGGGTAAAACAGCTCCTACCTGTATACATCCGCCTGGCTTTGATTTGTTGACTAACTCTTGCAGAGTCATGATGAAAAATTCCTGCTGAAATTATGTGTTCTGGTTACGCTTCACAGGGCAATTTGCTGAGCTAATATTTCCTTTTGCTTGGTTTTATTGGAACTTGAAAACATGTATATAACGTATGATTGGACCACACGTAATGCAAAAATGTGGAAAATTTTAAACAACATTTTCAAATCAGAATTCCGGCTCTGGTATGGTTTTTCTTATGCCGGAACACTATTTTCGCCGTAATTCCGGTTAATCTCTGCTGCCACGCTTTGGCCCAATCTTCGACATATTTTATAGCTGTCTGCATATGTGAAGCGAGAAGTGCACCACTATTTTAATTACCGAAGCAATAGAGTTTGAGGTCATCAGCAATCACCTTAAACGTAAGATTTACATAATTGCAAATAGCAAGGTTGTTTACAAATAACAAAAATAAATTATGCACTAGGACACCGCCTTGTGGTACACCAGACCGAACTGCATGTTCTGGAAAGAAGCTGTAGTTCACTTTAATCCGAAAAGTTCGATTACTTAAGAAAGATTTTACCCTTGTAAGTATATGTCACGACCAACCAATATGAGAATTGCTACAAGTTTTAATTGTAAGACAGTGGCAAAGTCAATATAGGCGATCTTAATCGATGAACGTGGATATATTGCTCTGGCTCAATCGGTTGTACAAGAATGTAACCGGTTTAAGTCAGGTTGCTAATATAGTGATTGATACTATTTATACGTATTAAATAACAATACGAAATGTCTTGCTCGAAACATAACGCTTCTATACCATTGAATGATATTGTCCAGTGTATCGGTTGCTCCAAACAGTTTCACTTTGGATGTGCTAATCTTACTTCCGCAACATCGCGCCTTGTTAATGATCCTTCAAAAACCTTTCGTTCATTTGTGGTCAGTGTCGCAACGACATCCCGCGAATGCGTACTGACTTTGCCGAGATGAAAGCGGAGGTTGGACGACTCAGGGCCGGTAGTGTCTCGACCAATGCTGCTGTCCAAAGGGATGATTGTCGTCTCACGGAAATTGACGCTAAGCTATATATATGCTTTAATCGAGAAACTGGATCCCGGTTCCATTGCCACTGCAGTAGCATCGGAGCTTACAGTCCAAATCGTACTGAACTGTATAGTCAACCGTCCACCGTTTCATTTTAAGAACTTCTGCCGATGTAACAGAGCAGCTATTAGATAAATAGATAAGAGTGTAGATGGGGTATAAGAAATCTGAGTAGGCCAAAAAGGCCTTTTTCAGCACCACAAGTCCTAGTAAAGTTCTATTCCATAATACACTTCGCAAACCCAACAACTCTAGATAAACTCAATTTATGTCCATCCTCTTGATCCAATGTCTCAGAATGTCTTTCGTAAGTCCTTGAAGGCTAAGCAGTTCATTGTCAAATGTTGAGCAGTCTTCGGCACAGCTCCGCAGAATGTGCACAAGTTGTTGTCCAATAAACCTATTCTATATAAGCTGGTCTGTCCACAGTCCATATTGTTTTTAGCTTGAAAGTACGTTCACAGTAGTAAAAATGCATGAAAATATGGAAATATTTTGTATTTTTAAGCAAAATTCCCCCCCACTTTGAAATTTCCCCCGAGAATGAACATGGGGCCCCCCGAAGTTCCCCCGATTTTTCGTAGGGCTGTGGACAGGCCAGATAAGTGGGAGTTAAAAGTCCCATGTCCTGTCAAAAATTGTACGGCTATTCTCATACGGTCTTTATTCAGTTTCCAAAGGAATTTTGATCTAAATTTATTGGGTTTCTTAAAGAAAACCCTAGTCTGTCTACAATCAGTATTATTAGTCCATCTTCTACTATGTTCTATAAAAGAGCTATCCTCCAGCCACGTTTTAATTACAGTCACGCTAACAGGAACATGAGGTTTCTGTCCTAGAGTCTTTATATTAGACCCGTACCTGGCTAGTACGTCAGCTATTTCATTACCTACAACTCCGGAATGCCGTTTTAGCCCAGAGTGACCACATTGTTTCGACCAAGTCTGTTAAGCCATATCACACACCCAAGGGTGCATAGTGATTTAACCTGCCTTTTCCCGAAAGCGAGCACCGCAGCTCTACTATCACTAAAAATACCTATCTTTTTATTCTTAAATCTAAAACCATCTGTTATCATGGCACATCTTTCGATGGCCAGTACCTCTGCCTGAAAGACAGTAGTCAGGCTACTTAGAGGGAATGATTCCCTTACTTTACCCGGTATATATACCTGCACCGCATCGCCTGAGACCATTCTCAATGACAGAACCATCCGTATTACATAGCTAGTCAAAGTCATCTTGCCTAATATCAGCTCAATCATTACAACTCCAATTATGTTTATGTCTTATAGAGCTAACAATATCACATGGTAGGTTCAGTAAGATTCCAATATTCTTGATCAGCATATGCATATGAGCAGATTGCTTTGCCAAAGGCCTAAGTTTTTAAGCCTTATGTATTCTTTAACATCACTTTATGAGCAGCTATTAGCGAGGTTCTGTGTAATATTGATTGGTTACAATATTTTTGGTTTCACTCTAATATTGATGAAAGAGAAAACTTAGGGCTAATTCGGTGTTTTTGGAATGTTCTTTATATTTTGAATATTGTTATTGGTTGTTCTGTGCCTGTGGAATTGCGCAAAAAAGAATTCTCATGGCCAGATCATATTAAGAGAGTTCAATTGAAAGCAGACCTGTTTTTCAAAAACTTCACTCGTTATTTAGACTATATGACAAATTTCTATTTTATTAGAAAGCGTGCTTTTGCAAAAAAGATAGAATGTAAATTTTTAGATTCGCTATGAACAAAGAATCCTAGATACGAATAATACTCGGTTGTTATATAAATATTAAACTCTCGCTTTTCTTTTCCTGCGTTACCTAGAGATGATGGAACCCCAGCTTGCTTTGATATTGATAAAGCTAACTTACTGGATTCTCACTTTAGTCGAGTGTATCAAACTGCTATTCACAGGCTGCCCCGCCGTTATATACTCATAATGATGTTTTGAATACTGTGTTATTTGATTCTGAGACTATATATGTACTGCTTCGTAAAGCTAAGCGTACTTTGGTTACTGGTCCAGGCAATATTCCACCAATATATTTGCCGTTGAACTAGTAGCTTCTTTATATATTGTTTTGGATTTCAGTTTCCAATTGTCTAAAATACCTAGGGAATAGAGTTATGCTAACATTGCTCCGATTTATAAGAATAAAGGACCCAAAAATACTTGCTCAAACTACCGCGATATTAGGCTTCTGTGTCATTCTGTCAAACCAATGGAAAAAATTATTAACAATGCATTAATCGAATTCTGTATTAAATACAACATGCCTTTCTGAAGGGTAGATCAGTGGTTACCAATTTGCTTGATTGTTTGAAAAGCTGGTACGATGAGTATGACAGTGGTAATACATCAGTAGTCCACTTAGATATTCGTAAAGCATTTAACTCTGTCCTGCATAACCTACTGCTATATAAACCATCTCTTTTCTCACTACAATGTTTCAGATCTACGCTCTTCCACATTTAACCTTTGCTTCGGAATGCTTTAATATTGATACACTTGAGTCCCTGTTAACGAAATTTAGTAAACGGCTTCCAAGTTTTATCGATATCAGCTATATAGAACGTCTTACAATACTGAAATTAGACTCTGTTGAATTGCATCTTTTCAAAGAAAGACTTATGGTTTGTGTACAAAATTTTGAATGAATTGACAATATTAAACCCTTACAACTTTTTTGAACTAAATATATGAAATCCAGTGGACACAAACGCAAGCTTGTTATCCAGTTTTGCCAACTCTCATTGATCATGTCTTATTTCCCACAGTTGTTTTAGCCTGGAATAATTTACCTGAATATGTTGTAAACTCTCCAACCCTTAAGATATAAAACTTAGCTTAACTGAACAAAGCAACATTTTATGCCCGTTTCTCCGTTTTCCTTATTTTTTGGTCAAAAATTAGGCCACACACTTTGTTATAATGCCGTTTTATTTCTACTACGGCTTACCTGCATAGGCCGTCGTTTGGCTGTTAGCCTAAGTCAATATTGTTTAGGTTGTTTGATAGATGTAGTATTTATTGTTACTATTTAATTCTGAAGTAAATCTTTTGTTTGTTTGTTTTGAATAGAGGCAAATGTTCGAAATACTTTTGATAGTTCGTGGCTTATTATTAGGGAACGACCGAATATTCAGTATTCGGCCGAATAGTAGGTATTCGGTATTCGGCCGAATAGTAGGTATTCGGCCGAATAGTAGGTATTCGGTAATCGGCCGAATACCGAATAGTTGACTGCCGCTGTTAGTTGAAAAATAGAATCAAAATCTGCCCACCAGATATCCTAATTTTACGGCCGGAGTCCTGATAATGATGCTGCAAACCGCTAAATACGTCCAACGTGTTGCAACTTTGGTAAGACAAGATGCGTTTGAGACTCATCAATTCAGTTCGCAGCCGGATCGAATGTTCTGCGTTTGAGACTCATCAATTCAGTTCGCAGCCGGATCGAATGTTCTGATCACCACAGTTATGTTCTTAATCAGCCTTGCACTATCTCGCTGCCATAATAGTTGCGAAACTAATACTTTGGGGTCTAAATGCAGCAGGATTTGTTCGTTTTCTTTGACACATCGTGAATGTGAAGTGAGACATCATGCTATGCCGTTCTACATACCTACATAAGCCTAACCCTAAGTCTACCGCCCCCGAACACCACGCACTGAGCCGTCCTTTTTTAACGATATGACTTCACGCACCAATTATCGCCGTTGTCCAGATAATGAAGTTATAAAAAATCAATAAAAAAACAAAATTAAAACTTCAACCTAACAAACGAGAACACAAAGCAAAAAAAATCATGGAACAAAAACTATCGCTGACTCAGCAACAAAACACAAAACGACCTGTTGCATGGTGCACGTACATACAGTGGTGGATTTATAGTTATAGATTTATAGATTTCTCATCATACATAGGTGCTGCACGGTGTGGTGTCCCCACCATGTTCGTGACATTGCATTGATCGAAAGTGTTCAACGTCGAGTCACTTTGCTTATACCGGAGCTTCGGGGTTTATCTTATCATGATAGATTACGCAGATTTGGAATCCAAACTCTCCATACTCGCCGGATTCGTGCAGACCTGATCATGCTCTACAAGATCTTTCACCAACTGGTTCCTATTCCTGCTGACCATTATTTTGTTCTGGTGCCTGACCGCTTCCGTGGTCACCGCTTCAAGATCCGTTCGATTTTATACCCCCATCGTGATGCTGCCAGGTACTCCTTCACATACCGTACTGTTAGCCTTTGAAACAGCTTGCCGGATTTAGTGGTTAGCGCTCCCTCTCTAAAAATATTCAAGACTGCTCCACGACTCCAACCTACTGCCGGATTTATAGTCGTGCTGTTGCTGCTCATGGTATTTCAGTGCCGCTGTCAACTTCGCTGATACCACTTCAATTACTTCAGCCTTCTGCTTGTCAGGGCCGACCGACGGCCCTTTATCACGACGTCCAATTTTCAAGTCAATGTTCAACGACTGGCTAACCTGTCCGTGGACGGTCAGGTAATTAAGGTAATTATTCTGTATTCGGCCGAATAGTAGGGGCCGAATATTCGGTATTCGGTGAAATTAGGTATTCAGTCTTCCCTACTTATTATAGTTATTTGGAATCCATAATCGATTAAGCCTGTAATGCCCCGTTTGTTGTCCATCATTACATCGCTGTAGAAACGCGATCAGGTATTTGGATCCAGATAGGGTCCATATTCATAGACTTGACCAACATTGACTTAAGACTCGTTGCTCAAACTATTATGTATTACAGTTTAAACCTAGGTTATAATGCTCAGTGGATCCGCTTCCACCAGTCTTTATCAAAGAATATATTGATGAGCTGTGCACCGCAATCACAGATGTAATAAACGATTCTATTAACAACGAGAAGCCAGACCGCGAAAAACTCGCCATCGTGGCACCTAAATTGAAAAAACCAAGCGGCGACATCTACGACATAAACAATTTTCGACGTGTCTCTAACACCCCATTTCCCTCAAAGACGGTTGAGCGGGTTATTTTCGTCCCGCTCTCCAATCATATTAACAATAACGATCTCTTACCAAAATACCAGTCTGCGTACAAAAAAGGCCATTCCACGGAAACGACTCTTCTGAAAATCTGCAGCGACATCCAGAATATCATGGACAAGGGACGCTCCGTTATTCTGATATCTCTGGATCTCTCGTCAGCTTTTGATACTGTCGACCATAGTATACTCATGCAACATCTCTACGACATCGGTGTATAACAGTCATCTCTACAGTGATTCGCGTCTTACTTTACCCCACGCCGTTACCTGGTCCGCATTGGAAACTCGCAGTCCACTCAGAAGGATCTGTATTGTGGGGTTCCTCAAGATATCGTGCTTGGACCACTTCTGTTTAACATATATACAGCGCCTGTCGTCGAGCTAATCGCAGCGGCCGGCTTTTACCTACACAGCTATGCCAGCGTCATCCAAATATACAAAGACTTCGACCCTAAAGACTCAACCGAAGTCATAAGCACACTGCAACAGTTATTTGCCGTTCTACGAAACTAGTTTTATGACAATAGGATCAAATTAAATGATTCAAAAACAGAAGTAATATATTTCAGTCGCAAAGACACATGCAACCCATGTCTACACATTGACAATACCGTTAATACAACCGCCGGACTATATAAAGATCCTGGGTGTATTCCTTGACAGTCGCCTATGTTCTAACCGTGAGATAACTGCCCTGTCGCGTTTCTATATCTGACAACTTCCCGTGATTAACCTAATACGGCGGTGGTTTGATGAGCAAACAGCAAAATTCGTTGTGTGAGCATTTGTAATGCATCAACTAGACTACCGTAATGCCCTGTATTGCAGTATGCGTTCGTCTCATATCGTTCCCCTGCGACGCCTATTCCACAATGCAGCCCGATTAGTGTTACAAATAAACAGACGCGAACACGTTACTCCGGTTCTCCGACGACTCCACAGGCTGCCTATGGAAAAGCCGATACAGTACAAAAAACTCGTTATGCCCTTCAACGCCATTTATACCGGCACACCGCCGTATATCTCCGATATGATTAAACTATCAGTGCTGCCCAACCCACAGCGACCTGCCGCATACTCTACGCCCACCGTTTGCGCCGTTGCACCGCTTGCATGGAATAACCTGCCATCAAGCCTGTGTGATCATAGTATTACAATTACGTTTAAATCTCGACTGAAAACATATCATTTCCCGGAATAGACGATACAATGTCATATTAACCTGAGTTGTATAATACCTTATTGTTCGTTTATGCGCCTTTGTAACGTTTTCAATGAATTGACGCGCTATAAATCCATTATTATTATTAGGTTCAAACTTTTACTCGTTTGAAGCATATTGTACTTTAGTGACCTTACTAGAATTAATTGCTGTGTGTACAGCTCAAACTAGAATCGCCAACATGTGGGTTAAGATTGCAAATTTCCCTTTCTGTCATAACCACTGTTTGTGACGCGCAGGGAATCCCTTGAACACCTTGCCATATCACCGGTGCACATAACGTGGAACCAGCTGCGTGATTATGTCAGTGATTTGTGTTTGTTGCCGCGCTAAATTAATTGTTAAATTAACTACAGCATTCAAGTGTAACTGACCATTTAACTAGCTATTCCCAATACTTGCATCGCCTTGCGAAGCATTTTGATTTATCGAGCATTGACCTTGTTCGCTTTTATCGGTGCTCTGATGACTCCACCATCGATCGAGCATTTCATTTCGGCTCAACAACGCTCAATTTACTATCGTGGAATTGTGCCTGAATTATAATGTAAATTTTGATTATCATTATCTCTGTGTACTGTATGATTCGAATTGCCCTCGTTGGATGAATGACCTTTACCAACATCAGGACCATTACCTGTACCCAACTGGAAATGAACTAACCGGGGAAAATCCCCATACCACGTCCTCGGCGGTGACTTCGTCGCGATCGAAATCATTCTCCGGAAATGGCTCATTTTGATTTTGTGTTAATGTGCACTGTTCGTGCTCGCCGCACACATTTTGATTTATCAGCCCCAGCGTCGGACCGGTCATACTAGTTGCACATGGCTGACACTAGAAACTTCATCGAAATTATTTTTTGTACTTTCTGATCGAAAAGAGAAATTTCTGACTTTCTGATATACCGGCCGCACTCGTTGAACACATGAGTGACATTTTTTGGATTAACAACATATTTCCCGAATCACCAATACCCTGCGCTACGCGATTAGTATTATTCAAAACAGATGTAGACTTTGCAGTCACTTGTATTACCAGTAGTTTTCTGATATGCTTCTAGGCACTTAGCTCCGATCTGGTTGATTCGTCGATTCGCGGTGGCTCCCGATTTGCTAAAGTATTTTGTGAAGCATTGTTATTATTATCCGAATTATCAAGAAGGTTTTGTACAGTATCGTTATCTAAATGTTCTTGAACATCAACCTAGGATATACCAGATTGCTCCTGATTACCCGTAGTTGGCGGCTCCGGCTGCTGGCTTTCACTCGAATCATCGTCGAAGAACTATTGTCGGCAGCATCGGTATCATTTTATTTGCCGGCGAAAATATTTACGCAAACTGTCTATAAGCAATTACAACTCAAGTAAAACTATCGGCAGTATATAATGTTCGACAAAATTCGCAGTCGCTATGGAGTCGCAAGCTGCTTATACCTCAGTTGGTTTTACGTTTTGGCCCGCTTTGTATTGTTGTTGTTACCTGCTGTCCATAGATGAATAAAAATGACTATACCAAATTTGGTCTATACCAAATTTCGTGGGAACCTTGGGTAGTTGTTAAAATTATTGATACACCGAAATGATGACTAGCGTGGTCACTATGTGATGTGAGAGAGTCATACCACGCACTAACTCCTGTTGATTAATGTATTCGGCTATCATAGCCTGAGTTCATCACCAGGAATTATGGGTAAGCACCGGAGAGTAATACCCACTAACACTTCGTACCGTGTAACAAAATTCCCTGGGTTTTATTTACTATCGCCCTTTAAGCTCACTTTAGTTTATAACCGTTCGCCACAAAGACGCAATGAAGTGTAACTTCTAATTATTGTTAGTAAAGCATACCGATAACATTAATACTAGTAGTTGTAACCAAGACAGTCAGCTTGTACATGCGCTTAGAAATCAGTAAAACAATCCAAGTTTGCCTTGAGATTGGTAATATCGATGAGACCAGACGCTATTTCTTGAATATGACGGTGTTATTTAAGTCGTTTTTTTGGGGTAGGGGTTAGTAGGGAATTTTTGCTTATGACAGCTATCGGTATATAGTTGAGCAACAAACACGTATAAAGAACGTTTATTACAAAGTGGTATAAAATATTAAAGCACTAATGTCACACCCGTAGATCACTTGCGGCACTATATTTTTGATATCCGTACTATAAATAGCAGTACTGTTCTTAATATTCGTATTGAAAAGCAGCGGTACTATTCTTTAGGACCGTAATTTTGGATCACGTAGCCTGCACCGGTCACTCTTGCACAGCCTGACTTTAAACTCTTGCACAGTCTGACCTTCAACCCTTTCACAGTCTGACACTCGGCTTTCACACAATATTCGGGCACTTGTTTCAGCTTTCACTTGTTTATCCCGGTTTCTATTACTTTTCAGTTTAGATTATGTTACGACTTCCTAGACTTAGCCTTGGCAGATAGTGTTTAAGAAGTATGTTTGCGCGAGAGTGGGTTTAGATTAGGTTTTCTATTACTCTATTATAGCCCTTGTGCGTTGACACAACACCCCCCTGGCTGCCTGACGTGCCGTGTGAGTATTTGATTACCTTTACCTAAGCCTTAGATTTACGCTAATTATGCCAGTTATGTTAAACAAGCCGATTCTGGCTGGCTGCCGAACTACGTTACTAAAACTGTACGGTAGCGGTCGACTACTGTGCAGTTGAAGTTTCTTACTCCACACGAGCTCCAGCTGGCTGCTCGTATGGGGAGATCCGTGGCCCCCGGCTGGCTGGCTGGCGAAGAATAGTAAGTGGGATCTAACGCCGGATCGACGGAGTAATCAATTCCTCTGCCCTTACTCGCCGGTCTTCTCAAGTATAGTACCACTCGCTCCACCGACACCGGCTGGTTGACAGACTTCACAAGTAGCACTTCTATTTTATCGAGAGCCACCTACACTCCCGCGCTGGACTTGCTCACTCGACTCGAAGGCCGATATTTTTAACGATTACTAACTTGGGTTAAGCTATTCTACCGCTCCTAATAATGTTATCGCCCCTTTTGCCTATGGTTTTATGGGGAATTATTATTACTAAGATAGTTATTAAGTAGAATACTAAGACTTATATATGTAGTTCCTTCAATAGCCCCATCCTTTAAAGTCACAATACAAAACCCACAAATGAAGTCAGGATTTCCAAATAATTCCAATGCGCAATTCTTTGCGTTACGCTATTTCTAGGTACTCCAGACTATCGGAATTAAGTCGAAAATATCTCAATATCAATTGCTAGTACAATTAACACTCCGACCTCAAAGCTTTTTAAAACAAATCAAGCGGCCGGCAATGTTGACGCTAAAGAGTAGCTAGGTAGTCTTTTAGGATGTAAAACAATAATTAATCTTAAGATACTTAAGAGTATAAATCATACCGCCGATTTCCGCTAATTTCTCGAGACCAAGACCAAGACTGAAAACCTAAATTAAATAGAACTTAACTAAACGAATGCTTTTTATGCAAATTAGGTAACAAAATAAACTAAAATTTATAAAATTTGAAATTTGTGAAAACTAAAAACTAGAAACCCATATAATAATTTTAAAAAGAAAAAGAATTTTAAACCCAATTTTTTGTGAAATTAGAGCCTGGGACTCCTAGTAACCTACTAAACCCCCAACACACGGTAGCGAAGTAAATTTATTAACGTAACGATGCCTAATTATCAAAAAAGCGTAGCTAAGATATTATATATTGGGCATGGATAACGAGTAACAGCGTTCGCAACTTAGTAGAATCGTGCGCTATATATGGTTAGCAAAAAACAAAATAAAACGAAGGGTTCGATGCCGACAATACTCCGACTTAGGCTCAGTGCAAGTGTCAAATAAGGACATCAGCTCAGGCATACAGCTTAGACTTAAGCTTACGCGTGAGTTAAGTTTAGGTCCTTACACCTTGGTTGGATTGCTCTTACGTCAAGACAGTTTACGATTTTAAAAGCGTTACGAGCGCAAATGAGATTCAATTTTTTCTTTATGTATGCTTACATTTGCGATGCAGCAACACTAAGTGCTTGGAGTACTAGGTTGCGTTGCAAGAAGACAAATTAAGTACCATAATTTGTTGCAAATATGTACAACTTATATGAATAAACTTATTTGAATAATTATATAACTAATGACGGGTTCGTAGGTGATTGCATCAGAATCTATCATGTATTGTTGCTTCAGAAAGTACTCAGCATTGATAAGCAGTCCCGTGAACCTGATGTTTTCATTGCGAGGACGCGCAAGCTGTTCGCGGTCACTATTTCGCAATTTCACATTGAAATTTGCTGACCCCGTACACGTTAAAAACGCAAGATATTTCACATGGGTATTACCAAGCCAAATTTCAGCTTTTCTTTCATGTATGTTCTTGATACATGCCTAACCATGAATTCAGAGAGATGTACTTTACCTGAGGCTTCGGACCCCCTGAAGCTCTGGTGCATCTCCCTTAGTGGCACCCCTACCTCTCAAAATGGAGGTTAAATCGGCAAAAATATGTCGTCGACGGGACGGCTCTTCAACTTTTTTTCAGCATCCGTTAGAGGATTTCTCCAGGTTGCTTCCATTTTGTGACAAACTGCTCCCCCTCCTCCCGCCCACCCAGGCTACCCCTGAGACCTTGGGGCGTTAACATGAATGGTTGTTTTTACCAAATATAAACGACACATAATAACGAAATTCGGTTTGTTTATTATATCTTATGCGTGATGAGGTGTGATAAGTTGTTATTAATTCGGTTTTAATCATTATTTATTATGAAAACGGAATCACCTAAATGGGTGCAGATAACTGTTCTAAATTGATTACAAAGAAAAGACGGCAAAATATGGAATTTTTGAAATGGTTGCAAGTAGTATTGTACACTAGTGTCTGCAGCGAAGTCAAGCGAGTTTTGAAGTCAAACGGCCGAACGTTACAATTTCAACGTTGTCCAACGATGGCCGTTAAAATTTTCAACGGTAGCCAGCTATCGGTCGACGACCTGATGACCGGTCAGCGGCTCAACGTTGGGTCATCGGCAAATGGACGGCTGACCGCCAAGAAGATTCATTTACTACGATATGAATTTAATATCTTAAATCCTATCATTAAACATTGATGGATATTTGGAAATTTTTTTAGAAATAAACATATAAGTTAAATTCTTAAATACGACAAGGTGGTAATGACGGCACAGAAGCCTTGCATGTTGATTCTAGGGAATTATGTATGCATAAGAAAGTTCCAGTAGTAGAAGGTTTACTTCACTTGATGTACAGTAGTAAACGCACAGACCACGGTCTGCCGAACGACTGTCTACGGCAGAAAATTCTGAACGGCTGGAAAGCTGCTAGCGGACGGACAACGGCCAGACGAAGGTCAGGTGCCACAGGACAATCTTAAGCCAGTCGGTCGACGGCGTTCACGACCGTTGCCCAACACTGTTAGGCACTGTCCGGAAGCCTATCGTCCCCGTGATATGTTATACACTAATTCTTTAGAACAGCAGTTTCTTGACTAGTTCTTGTGACCTTTGCAATTCATGTAGATTAATCTTTGGAAGCAAATTCTTATGCGTAATATTTTAATCATACCCTTAAGCTAATATAAAACTAGAGGTTGAATCAATATCGAATTTGAGGGGCCATCAATATCAAATTGCAGGGAGGCACCAGTATAAAACTGGAGGAAGGCAGTAATATCAAACTGGAGGCGGGAATAATATCAAACTGGAGGGGGCACCAATATCAAACCCCAGGGGGCACCAATATTAAAGTGGTGGGGGCACCAATATCAAATTGGGGGAGTGCTAATACCAAACTGCGGGGAGGCAACAATATCAAACTGTAATGCAAAAATATCAAACTGGAGAGAGCACCAATACGAAACTGGGGCACCAATGTCAAACTGGAGGGGGCATCAAAACATCAAACTGTACGGGGCACTACTATCAAACTGGAGGGGGCACCAATATCAAACTAGAGAACGCACCAGTATCAAACTGGAGGGGCAACATTATCAAACTGGAGGGGCACTAATGTCAAACTAAAGGGGAACCAATGTCAAACTAAAGCGGGCACAATATCAAACTGGAGGGGGGCAGCAATATCAAATTGGAGGGCTACCAATATCAAACTGGAAGGGGGCACCAATATCAAACTGGAGGACACATTAATATCAAATTGGAGGGGGCACCAATATCAAACTTGATGGGTACAGAGTTGTTATAGATGGCATGTTGCATTTAACAAAAATTTTCGAGTTTATGGACGCATTATTTTAATAACGAGCCATAGTGTTGTAAATGTTTTAGTGCAAAAATTGATTCATGTACGATCACTACGATTACTAAAACAACACAATACAACTATAGTTTACTACTGCGAAATATAACGTTCTGTCAATACAATTTTAAAACTTCTTTTACTGTAATTGTTATTTATATCAGTGCGTAAGCAAATGTGTAATAAGCAGTATGCAGCGTTGAACTGTCCCACTTTGGATATATCGGGACACTTTTGAACGCAACAGCTGGAGTCCGCCTACCAACTCAATAGCCCTAGTTTCATTACATCTATGCAAAAAATACAAATAAGGTAGAGTAGAGTAATATCTCATTTATGGTTATTCCGCAAGCATCAGAGGCCTCCAGGTAGTTAGGCTTCGTTCTAGTATATACGCTATTTTTCGAGTCTGCTTGGCATAAATTAAGGTTTGGTACATTGTAATTGCAGCTTTAAGTGCATCGCGGGCTTAAACGCGGTTGTGCAGTAGATCAATGCTTATTGAATAATGTTTGGCGCATATAAATTAATGACACTTGAAGACTCCAAATGAACAATAAGAAATTTCGTGCATAATTAGGACCTAAAAGTTAGATTTTTTAAAAATATCGCAGAAAAAATTTGTAAAATTAACCTTAGATCATACATGATGAAGCAGGAGTGCAAAAGCAGGAGCAAAACTAGAGATAAAGTCGGCAAATATTGGGCTTCAGTAGGGGAGGGTGTCGTCAACTTTTTTCAGCACCCCGCTCCTGGAGAAATTCCCTACCCACCTACCGCGTCCACCCGCCTGAAGCCTCGAAGCGTCAGCATGTATGTTTCAGACACGCCGCATTTTTGGATACCAACTGGAGAAGTCGCTGTCAGGTAGAGGACTGCCAGCCTGTGTACACAATGATGTTACACTGCTTGTAACAACATTGTTTAGAGTCGCACGCGCACTGTAACGACAACAAAAATTGCCGCACGATGGTGTAACGAGGAATAGCATCTTTGCACTGCAGCTGTAACGGATACCGTATTAGCTGCACGCTGGTGTAATGCTTCGTTCACAGATAAATGTGTGCGCTCACTACACATTGCAGCCAGTATCAGAATGATTATTGCTACAAAACGTTTCTAAAACATGTTGCAATATCTTGTTTTAATACGTAGTTAGAGCAGTAGCTGCGCCCTATGTACAATTTTTGTAGGAACAATGCAGGTTATTGCTACAGTTATTAACAGGTCTTATAGCAATAGTTGGTATTATTACTATACAGGTAGTACAAAGTAAACGCTCATCGCAACCTTTTATTATTGTAGCAGTACGAGCTTCTATTACAACTATTTTTATAAGTATAGTTGCTGTAAATGTTACATATGCCAGTTGAGTATTTATGAAAAGGAACGTCTATACATCTGTGATTCCAGTACCATTTTCGTGCATTATAGCTACATGTATAATGCAAGAATTACTGGGTTATGGCGAATTGCCATATCCTATGGTAATGTTTTAAAATTGTTGATGCATTGTACCAGAGATTAATTACAAATATCTGCGCGGCGCAACGCAATAGTGTAACACAGTAATTCCATCAAAAATCCTGCATCCAGTGTTGTAAATTAGTTGTTGTAAAATGTCAACGTAGTCTTCATAATATTTATCGACCTATCTACGAAGTCAACACTTGAATTTTGATTAAAAGATTGCACTCAACTTCCCAGACATAAGTATATAATCAATTATATGAGAGCGTGACAATTATATAGGATACGTTTCAAACAATGGTATAGAATACGTAAAACAAAGGATTTGAGCCGCCAGGTTGATAGGTAATCGTGTAATGTTTACACACATTTACCTGTGCGAAGTACAGAAAATCGGTAGACGAATGCATGTCGGGGTTCAACATTAGGTGCGGATATATATAAAATATATATTAGGATTAACTCTAATAATTAATAATTTAGCTTTAATAATAATAATTTAACTATTGAATTTGACTATCAGGCTGCTTCTAAAAGTGTTTTGATTTTCGGACGTCTGGCTTGGCAGACCTCAACAGCGCATTAGGGGTTAGAAAACAATGGGTGAAATTCCAACACTCAACCCATATCTGTAGGTGCGGACTCGCTCTTGTTTCTCTCTAAGATGTCCACCAGTTTCGGTTATCGGTAAAATTACAAATTTTCAAACTTTTCCGATTGGCCATCGGAATCAAAATAGAAAATTAAGGGACGACGAAAGATCGCCTCCGATTTGCCGTGAATTTCGTGTGAATTGATTAATTAGAGAAATTTTAGCAAAGTACTCATGAATCCCTGTGATCTTAAGTAGATTTCACAACAAATTATCTGGATTTTATAGATCCAATTTATTGGCACTGTGTGAGCTGAATTAAGTGTTCAGAGAATTTTTTCCTGAGGTGATAACCGTTATAAATTACGTGGAAAACGAATGTTTATTGAAGGATCTTGCTTTGGGTTATTAGAAAATGAATTAGGTTGGAAAATTTTGTCATTTTTCGAATGTTCGGCGCTCATACTGAGTTTGGGCCGAGCGAATACCCTTTCTAGGCAAGAAGGCGTGATGCCTTGCGGGCCCCACCAAGCCATCAGGGCGGGTAGCTAAAACTGTCGCTGGTAGTAGGATCTAAGAAAATTTTGGAATCAAGTCCCGGCTTTTGTGAGGAGGACGGCCCCTGGCCAGGCTCATATCAAGGTGAAAATTCAAGTACTGAGTAACCTTGACATAAACGGGTCACGGTTTGAGTTAAAGGCTTCCTTTTTGATTTGTGCAATTTTTGACTCTATACAGCTTGCTCTGTTTTTGTGTGATAAAATGTACTTGATGCATTAATACATTAATGTTTGACTTCGTGGTATTTTTTCTGACGATCCTGCAATTTCCTGGTTCAATCCAAACGACTAGTAGAACCAAGGGTGCATTAGGGAAGAATATGACACTCAACCTGCACTCAAATATAAATGATGATACGGACGCTGTCGGCCTGACCCCCAGTTTCTGGGGGAGGGGTAGCTCGAACTCCCTACAAGTTTTTTTGGGAAGGGTGGTAGGTTGGACCCCCAATTTCTGGGGGGGGGGTGGGTTTATAAGCAGCTGCCTATAAACTGACCCCCCAGAAATTGGGAAAATCCTACCTACCCCCCTCTCCCCCAAAAAAACTTGGGGAAGTATGAGCTACCCCCCAGAAACTGGAGGGGTCAGGCCGAAAACGCCCGTATCATCGAACACGGGTTTATATGTGAGTGCTGGGAAGTGTCATGCTCTTCCCTAATACCCTCTTGGTAGAACTTATTCTGTACTCTAAATGCCTCTGTTTCTAAAATGAGCAATTCTATCAAGCTATTAGATAATTGTGCTGATCGGACGATTACTTAATTACATTGAGTCTGCGATCTTGTTATGCATTGATGTTGCAAACATTATCGAATGATTAGAAATTGGGTCGGGATGTTTTCAAATGCACCCGTGGTCCAACTGTACCGGTAGTAATTTGCCAAATGAAACAAATAAAGATTGAAACGTCACCTATCGGTGACGCTTATTTTCTTGTTAGAGTATAGATCACACCCCTGCCTTCAGACAAGGACGGATTTGGAACACATCCGAAAATATTGAGAACACAACAAATGTGTGGATGTGCCTTCCAATTAACACAATTACCAGGTTGCTTTTCAAGAATGGTCCTAGTATGGCTCCATAGCTTACAAAAACGCGATTACACACATATTTATATCAGACACATAAATGGTGAATCGCAGTGTTGGGCCTGTGTTTTAGTTGGCGTTTGTATTGAACTTTTGTCGACTGTGCATCCTAATTTTCTGGGTACACTGAAATTTTCTAGTAACATTTTCTTCTAATTATCAAAGAATACTCGAATCCCCTACGTTAACATAAGTTTCTTAGGAAAATTCAAATTTCCCAGGATCTCCGAATCTCACAAGATCGATCAAACTTTAGAGGACTACTGAGGTTGTGTATGATCATTAAGGTTGGTAGGCTTACGCAAATTTCATAGGTACATCTAAATTTCATAATACTATGGCATAGTTATGGTTCAAAATCGACAGATCCGCGGAGTAAACAAAACTACATGACGCCACAAGGCTATTTTCAACATAGACCTAGGTAGGTCTTTAGGGGCTAGGGCCGCCCCCTAAAGCGTTTCAACTTATAACACATTGTTTTGAACGGCCACCTTCTGAAGCTTCGGGAAATCTTGCCCATTGTAGTCTTATGACCAAAAATATTGGTATTAAATTAACTGAGATTTTATTCGACGTAGACTATTGAACCGACAAAAAGCGCTTGAAATTACATAGCTCTGGGACTGTTCATATACAATAAGGACTTGATTCCATGTAATTAATGCTTTAGTGGGCACAGTTAGGCTCTAAATTCGGGGATAAAACACATCCTCTTTAGCTCGGTTCTGTGAAAATTTATCCTCAGAGTTGACGAGAGCAACACCCTTAAATTTTTTCAGAGTGACTTGATCGCTAGGTTTTGGTATTTTTTATTTTCGCATTATGACCCGTTAGGTCTATCTTACTTTCAGCTATGACAGATTCACATGTATATTCAGATTCCGTGTAGATTCACAGTTTCTTTCTCTGTCATCATAGGTATTTTACGAAGCACCCGCTTGCGGCTAAATCACAAGCGAGTTCGTGAAATATCAAAATTACGAGCGTTCAAAAATAACATAAGCAGTGGAAACTGGGCAATACACATAAACGCACAAGTAACAACGCATGCCCGTATATAGGTGTAGAAATAAAACGGGGTTGAGTATTAAGCCTTCAATTCTTTTGATTGAGAAATCTAAAATTAACTAGAGTTCGATTAAGTGAAATAGCGTGGAGTTGATTCTAGGATTGAAAATTCGTAGAAAACAATGAGGGAAGTTTCGTCTCAGTGTAAAAATGAATAGCTCGGCTACAAAGTCAAATATGACCGTGATAAAACTCTAAGAATAGGAAAACGGAGAATCATCTGCTTCTCACTTGAGCATCAAAGGCTCTAAACAACTTTCTTGGCGCGAATGTCGTACACAGTAAATGAACGCACCACGGCACATCCACACACTAGTGTCGCTATAGACTGTTAGTGTACCGTTGAACGATAATCAGTTCAGGCAGAATTTTATAAACGTGAACTAATTTGAAATATTAAAATTATTACGTTTGGAGTTTTGTACTGGCAACGGTTATGAGTCCGCAGTACGCCAATAGGCAGAGTTAGGTAGAAGTCTAGGGGAACCCAGAAGTTGCGAATGTACTAGTCATAATTGTAGGTCCAATACGAGCCTATAATAATGGTGGTAAATGCAAACGAAAAAAGGTGTCTTTCTCGAGCAAAGATGCTACTGGAAGGCATTCTTGCACGAGACTCTTGCAAACAAATAAATTGTGCCACGGCGCTCTACCTACCACGGATACCGGAAATGATATAAAAGCCGGCGTACCGTAGCACAAACCCTAAGCGAAGTCACAAACTGTGAATGAAATGGTAAAAATAAGAATATTAAAATTAGCACGTTGGATTTGTTTTACATAAGAAGTAATTGAGACATAAACAGGTCACCTCGAAATCGAAAGTGATCAGAGATTACGTGGAAGTGGGTCAGACCTGTTGTAAAAACAACAGCTGTATGCACAAATTATGCAATTATACCATTAACTGCCGGTTACGAAACTGCAATTGACAGGACAGCGAAAATTCACTACTTTGGAGCTGTAAAAGGCTGAAGTAGAATTAAAGAATTAGAGAATGCAGAAAACTAGCTAGTGACTACTGAGGAATCATCAGAGACTGAGACAATCAATACACAAGTATCTCAGCGCTCGGTGGACACAAATACTATGGTTCCAGAAAAGACAGCTAAAATGGGACAATTTGTCACGAAACAACAAGAACCAATGGATACATAATACCAATGAAGACTAGTATATACTAGTAATAAAGTAAAATGTCCAAAGGTGACTGAAGCAGAGGCCCTGGCGCGGACAGTTAATCCACTATCGTAGGAACCCAAAGACACTAAATATTAACACAAACGGTGCCAAATACAGAAAAAGATTAAAAAATAAGACCGGCAGCCAAGACAGAACCGATGGAAATGTGATTTCTAGAGTAAGTAAAATCGAAAAATTGTGTTATAAAATGAACCGGTCGAACAGAAAGAGTCAATAGGAAAAACTCGTAAATTAAAAGGGACCGATTCAAAAGCGAACGGAACGCAACAACTAAAGTCAGAGTAACAACCTGAAACGTCGGAGCTAACGGTGTTGGATCATGAGATACAGGGCCTGACGTGCAGTTAACTAGTGGCTCATGATCAACCGCAACAGCACGAAGTACAAGCGACGAAAACGGCAATGGTTACGCCATCGATAACACCGAATGTAAAAGAAGATAAAATAGTAAAACCAAAAGATTCAGAAACAGCAAAAACTAAACCGGCGGAAACTTAGTCAGGGACACCCAAGCCGGTGGAAACTTAATCAGGGACACTTAAGTCGGTGAAAGGTAAGGCCTACGAATCGTAAAGCCAATCAAGTTCCTGAACAGCGCAGCGATGTCCAGGGAGAATGTCAGACACTGGATCCGAATCGGAATCAGAAACAGCGTCGCGATCTAGTCGAACCAACGATACCGTAAGCACACAAGCTGCCGAAGCGCAAATTTCGCAACGATCGGTGCAACAACCAGCAGTGGAACCACAACCGGAATTAGCACCACCTATACCACGACATCGGTGCCTAGTATTTTCACAATGGGTCGAGGATCAAAGATCAACAACTGCGTAAGCTGCACTGAAATCGGAGCAAGCAATGGTGGTACTACATTGGGCCGACGATCAAAGCAAAGTTATAATGGGGTCCGTTTGCCATTAAGTAGGTGCCGAATGAGAAATTCTAGCTGGTCAAACCAATGTCCTCAGGTGAGTCTCAAAAATTTGCAGTGATAATTTAACAGTTACGCAAACAACGCTACAGGAGATGTAATTCGATCGTAATAACGGATCGAACAGTTGGAGCAACAATGGCAACAAGAACAAAAGGACCTAACATGAAAACGGGAACCACCGCATCAGCAAGAACACGAGCTCTAGGAGCAAGAACCGCAACACGACGAGGATGCGCAATAGCAAATCAGGGAGTTTCAGGAAGTTCTTAACGCCTCAGGTGAGGCCAAAGATTTCATAGCGTCCCATGCAAACCAGTTTCGTTGCAGTGCAGCAAGAGCAACCCTCAATTTCAATAATGCTTACGCTCGGGTACTACAGCTCGAAAATTTGGTTCGATCAATAAAACGACGAGCATCAGAAGCCGAAATTCAGCTTCGCAGAGCACACCATCGGTTAAATCATCGCTCACCGGCAGTAGTACCGTCACAATTCGAATCGGAGATTTTCCGAATCGCAAATACACGAGTTCAAAATCCACCGAGTCGGATCGATTTGCTCGTAAGTTCAATATTTTAATATGCCATGTTATTGGCAAAATGGCATTAGTGCGAAAAATGCAAGGTGTCAAACCCGGTAGTCAAACAATTGCTTGATATTTGGCGTGTCATCTTCAAGCACGATTAAATCTTGGATTATCTGAAACCCGCAAGTCCTTTATTGGCTGTGTTGCGACGGATTGAACTTCAATTACGCCAATGGTTCTGGGACAATCGAATGGCACCATGCTTTTATAATTTCTACATTTTGGATTTCCTGGTACAATTCAAGGACGAAATCATGATTTCAATTATCGTATCCAGCATGAAAACGATTACAAGAAGTCCAGGTGCGACCATTGGACTGGCAATTAATCGAAGTCCGCGCAATAAAAAGCATTCATCTAGTAACACTGGTCGGCGAATAGCACAAGTGAGTTAAAGTGTACTAGGGCCTGTTCTGGCCCTAAGGGATCCCAGCTGCACTACCCTCTTGGCACTGTGGTGCAAGGACAACCCCGGCTTCCACGACTTCCCGGTGAACCGTTAGCTGACCTAAGGGAATCGCTTAGCTTAGCAGGCTGCCGGCGGGTTAACCAGGATGTTCGGCCTGGCCCCTATATTGGCCCCCGTGTCTAATGGTATGAAGGTCCCCCTGCGGGAAATTCAACCCTTAAGCCTGGTCACAGGTAATAAGGCTGACTCGCCTTTCCCCCATAATCCACTTAATCCCTTAAGCGGGGTTCTCAGATCCTAGTATAGCCTAGCAAGGCTCCTCATCGGTGTGTCTCTTTACGCTACTCTCCCGTTCTAATCCTAGAGTAATGCACGACTGGACGGGAAACCTAGACTATCACCACGTGTCAATCCTAATGGTGGCCTCGTCGGGGCGTGTCCCCGGAATTTGATTACTTATAATAATGTTGGGGCACTGAGGCGGTGGCCCCAGTCCCTTGAGTGTCTAGACCTAACTACTAGTGTTATATGTCTGGCAGCGAGCTATGCAAAGCGATAATTAACTGCGAGAAGATTCGCGACGGGAGAATTCCTGACAGTTCAAGTGAAGCACGGATGTAATGCGGGGTGAAGAGCATGTTGCCGGCTCGGGCCTTAAAGCGGGAAATGCGGGAGAGATTGCGTCAGCGGATTAGATCGACAAGGCGCGGGATGATGGATGGCTTGCTCGCTGTGGCGCAAAATTGGCTTAGGTTCAAAAATCCTTAGGGGTTCCGGTTGAAACTGATTTCTAAAATTCTACTGGGGTCAGAAAATTAAACCAAACTCATAACTGCTTCAGAAAGTTAGACACGGTTCAATTGATTTACTACTGAGTCCATTTTTCTTTTCCGTTCTACACACTTCATAATCACCACCCAATTGGAGTGTACGTCAAATTATTTACAACATTTATATGGTTATAAAAATTAGGTTGGGTACCCTGCAAGATACCCCAATACAAACATAACATTCCCCTTGAACATGATATCCTTAGGTAATTTTTACTCAATTTGAACCCGTCATTCGAATAAAAGTGGTCAATTCCCCAAGAACTCCCCAGTTACTTTTTCTTTTACTAATGAGGATACTGGTTACTTATTGGGGATGATATTTTATACTCCACGTGCGCAAAACTCGTGATAAAAGTGGGGCTGAATGTCTACCAGCTTTGTGCATTCACTACAGTGACTGGAGCAGGCCACGAACGATCCGACTCGGTTCAACTTAAAATTTGCTCAAGGGGGTTCCGAGAGAGGGTCCCGACGTGGATTCTCCCCGTAGTTGCACGGTTAGAAAACCCGCGTCCAACCACAGTTTAATGCGATTTGCTCACCGACGGCTCCAGTCTCTATTTCATTCCACGTTCTGCTAATGAGCCTCCTAAAATTTTTTTGTCGAGGTCTAGTCCGCAGTCGTCTACATCGTGTATTGCTCGTAGAAGCGGGGAATGCGGCATGCAACGAAAAATTTTAGCGCTGTGAGTTTAGTTCTGAAAACGAATCGGAGGCAACTAATGCAGCTTGAGGATGCAAACGACCACGTCCCCCGAATTGCTCTTATCACCAGCCCTAGATTTTGGCTGAAACTTATTTAGATGTAGCCCTATAAAATTTTCACCTAACCCTACGTAACGAATCGCATGTTGGCCGAGACAGTCACAGTTCGTCACCCGTCGAAAGAGGTACCAGAGTTTCCTTCTAAGGGAAGGGTAGAACGCAGTCTGGAACCCTTCACCTGCCGAGACGAAACATCAGGTGCAGCAGAGGCTTTCGATCAAGGGCCGAAACTCCCAGGGCTCCCGGTCACCGTAGCTGCACGACTTGGTGTGCCTGGGTTCTCTCCTCATTTTGTGAAAATGCCCGCAACCCCAAAATTTAGCAGACCACCGCGGCTTATCGCTCGGGAAACGGCAACACCGCGACGATGATCGCGACTGTCTCGAACCTCCTAAAAATAAGAAAAACGCCAGCTTATTCTCTCTGCGTCCTGCGAGATCTCTTAAACCCTGATACATTTCCTTAAAAATTTTGATCACTCCTCGGACCTGTGAACGGAAAGAAAACGTCCGAGGAGCGGGGAACCAGTCGAGAGGCGAGCGAGTAAAAGCTTGAATAAATTATTGCAATTTTGAAGAATTTTATCGGGGCCCGACCTTTACAGACGTGCGGAGCATTCTTCCGACGCTCCAACGTCCGCAAAGGGTGGCCCTTGCGTGGTTGTGAAAGTCCTAAATCCAGGATAGGCTCTCCACCGTGGGGGCACGGCGAGAAACCACCCTAGAGAATCCAAAAGAAAATAGTAAGCGAAGACAAGATTAAGCCAGACAAGAATAAAATTTTAAATGGCGACAACCGCCAAAATAACAACTCAAAAAAACGACTGGTCCGAATCGGGGAATTGGGCAGCCTTCTTTTATGCTTTCAGTTTGCTCCAGAGATTTGAAATTTCAAAAGTTTGAAAACTTGGCAACCGTCTATGTATAATATAATATATATACAAACCCAAAATGATAGTAACTTATTCACACATATACTATATCTCGCGACGTGCTGAAAACAAAATACACTGCTGCGTGCACATATGTGCAGGGCCCAAGACAACAACGTTAGAACTATGCCGCTTACAATAACACTTAGCCCCTGGTCAGAAACGGCTACACAGACTGCTTGGCACGCACATCGGCTGGCGGCGTTAACAACATAAACCTCGCGCTGGTCGGCGCGCGGTTCCAAAAATGATAAAATATATCAGCGCTTCAGACGAATTAAAATTTTCGTAATTTTTGCTTATATTTCAGGAACGGAAAGGAGTAGGCGGCCGGGGGTGGGATCATATTCATGCCCTGGCTGGTCGCCTACTAATTAAAATAAGATATTTTAGGTATCTCCTATAGGTGGCCTATTAGAGGCCGTTTTAGGCGTGCAGGATAGAAAAGTTTTGGATCCCGACCGAGTTATGGGGGTCCTACAGAGACTCGTTGGGGCGGCTGGCCCCGGTTTTCAATGAGATGGTTAGTGTAGGACCCTATTAAGGTACAGGACTCCAAAAATCGGGGAGTTTGGTTTGGGTTGTGACAATTTGGGGCCTTAAAGTTTGGGGGTTTAAACACCTGATTGGGGGTCCATAAGTCTTTACGGGTTGGGGTTAAGTTGACCCGAACGAGTAATTTTGAAGCCTTATAGGTCCCTGATAATAATTCAGTGCCCCGTTTTTGTTTAATATATACAAAAACTCCAAAATTTCAAAATTCTGCCACCCCTTATAAAATGAAACTTTTAGGTTAATTTGTCTCTTTTTTTATGTGTTCCAAGTATCCCGTACAATACCAAATCCCTGGTTATGTTCCGGCTGCGTGTCAGGATGAGTTTTCAAACCCCAGATCATAATAAAATCCCCGTTGCATTTTGTCGCAGGTGTCTTGCGCCACTCCCAGACCCAACTTGACAGTCAACAGCATACAGAATTTACATTGCACCAATTAGCATCGAATATAGCACATTATATATATGCGTTTTAGTCAAGGATGCGCACCGGAATCGACCCGCAGGGCAACTGATCAATGAATCGGTAAATTCAAATTGCGGTGGACAATAAAGTCTTGCCCCGTGTTCCCGGCCCATCCGGCTACGCATCCGTGCCACCCTCAAATACGAATCAATAACGCAGTTATGCATATTAGTTATGAAACAGTAATGACCCTGGGATCGATCGGATATCCCGACAATAAGATTTTGGTTTGATTTTGGGTGTGAAATCACCACGCGCACCTCGGGCTGGTGGATCGTGATTACACATTTATAGCACAAAAATACAGTATTTATTTTATTCAACACGATTATAAATGATACATCAATAAATCCCTGAATCGCGCTCCACCGGTATCTGATCGCCCTTTGTCCGCTGAATTTGAAGCCCTTTTGGCCTGATTTTAAATGTTTAGAACTCGGCATAAAAATTCGGGCTGTTACAAAAGGGTATCTTAGTGATCTCGGTACTATAATCTCTCAGTAATTGGCATTATAGCAAGTGATCATATCGGTAACGTTTAGATACGCGCGGCTTTCCGTTGTATTTCAGCTGGATAGTATGCTTGTCGTGTAGGTCGCCGCTTGATTGCATTACTACAGCATTTTTACCTAACCAACCGTAGTATTTTCAATTTCGGCTGACGCCGAAACTAAATTTTACACGGGAGTATACCTATGTTTTGAATATTAGCAGTAAAATTTTTGGTTACGTTTCACTTGCGAGTGTATTCCAAATGGGGGCCCGTGTCGACTTTAGGAGCCGTAGTATAATGCATGCAATGCTGTTCTCATTAACATGTAACAGCCCAATTCTTTCGAAAATGATACAACATTAAAAGTGCACTAAAATTATGGGGAATAAAGGAAACGGACGGCCGGATACCGGTGGAGTGTGACCTCGGTATAAATCGTGCGATTGGTATTGTTACTATTGTTATGAAATAAACCATGGTATATGCTTTGTATTGTAATTGTATGGTCACACTCCACCACCGGACGGTGCACGGGATGATTTTGGGGCACCAAGTATCACAGAAACGGATCACTATTAGGGGTGTCCGGTCGGTCCTCGTGAAAGTATTGGTTGATGACATGATTATATATATATATCGCGTGTAAAATACTTTGCATAATCTGTATGTATCTTTTATGTACCAGACGGGTGTGCGTTGGAGCGGCCGGAGTCGATGGATATCACTGGGTTTTTTAGGACTACAAGAAACGGTCATCCTGGGCCAGGTCCAAGCGCACACACCGGGGGATTGTCGCATTGATAGCTGCTGTGCGATTGGATTGTTACGCGTTGCGCATATTCGGTATCTATGTATATGTTCATTGAATCAGGGGATCAGAGGGTATCAGGACGACTCAAAAGATTTTTCTCAGAGCAGGCCGAACAGAATTTTGGCCTCCGAGAACCGAAATCGTGGGTGCTTTGGAGCACAAAATTCCTAAGACACTATTTTAGGGTGTGACACAAAAATTCAAATTTTTGGGTTTTTTACTAAACTCAAGGGAATAGGGGTGACTGAACCCTCTTAAGGACACTGCTGGGGTGTTAAATTGTCCCGGCGGGTCTAAAAATTCGGATCCCCTAAATACTTAGGGACCCCCGAACAGGCGCTTAAGCCTCCCATTTTCTAAGCCCAAAAGGGGACCTAAAATAATCCAAACTCTCAGATTTTTGGAGCCCGGAACACTTATCGGGTCTCACCCTAACCGTTTACCTGAAAACCGGGGCCGCCCACCCACGCGGGTCCGCTCAGGATCCTCCAAACTTAAATGGGACCCCAAAATTCTCCATTTTGGGCGCCTAAATCGGGCTCTAACAGGCCTCCTATAAAAGCTACATTAAATTTTAAATTTTGATCAGTAGCCGGCCTGCCAGGGCATGATTCCGGTCCTGCCCCCGGC
>JASANE010007634.1:0-42457 GCA_030248225.1 Trileptium ribeirensis
TTTGTGAGTTTTACGGACGGACTGGACACATAGGAATAGGACTGACGGGGGGCAGGTTTAGGGCCCTCTCGTGGGTTCCGGGAGTTCCTGAATAGGACCCCGGATAGACCGAAAGATGCTTAGGATTGTGCTGCGCCCTGGAACACGAAATAAGTTCATTCCTACCTTCGGTTCCCCCCCCTTTGGGACGTCCAAAGACGTCCTGACGGGATATTTGAAATTTAGCTAGGAATGTCAAGAATGCTAGGAATGTTTGGCTTTATGTTGTAAGCCGACATATAAACGTGCAATGTTTGCACGTTTATCCATGGGTAGGGCGATAAAATTTAGCCCCAGATGCCCTCCAAATAAGCTTAATTAGGTGATGGATGAGGCAGCTAACTCGCTAAATAGCAGAAATTTGGCTTTAAATCGGCGAGTTAGCTGGGGAAAAATTTGATGGATGAGAACCAGAACGCGGAAAAGACATCTTCTAGCTTATCCTAAATGCTTTGTAAGGGGAAAAGATTTAAAATTTTGAATATTTGACGGGTGATTTAGCAGCTTTCGTGGAACATTTGGGGGATAACGTCCAAGCTAAGTTAGGTAATAGGTTTAATAAATCTGAGTAATGAGTTTTCGACAAGTTTCTGACAGGAATTTGGGACTACAGATGGGGTAAAATCGGCTAACTTCGGAGAAAACTCGCAGATGGTCGACCTCCGAGTAATCGGAGGGTTCAAATTTGATGTCGGCGATTTCGATTGAAGCCGACTCTCTCTAACGGGGTCCCAGGGTTTACGATAGCTGTCAAAAATAAAAGTTGGGGAATTTTTCGATTGGGCGCCCGGGTTTGACCTCGAAAAAGTGGGCGTCAAGAGAACGTCGCCGATTGGATGGCGACAAAATCGCCATGCTTCAACACAGCAGAAAATTTTGAAGCGACGACTACCGCGTCGTCTCTTGGAATCAGTTCGACTTCGGCAGCGCGGAGTTCGGTCGACTCTACTGACCGGCTCCGACGCTTATATTTTGTCGTATTTATTTCGCAACGAGTTTGCTTTCCCGTGCTTTCTTTCGTGTGTTTTCGATTGGCGTTTGGAATGGAATTCGGCCGACGGAGGACCCGCGTAGACGCCTTCTGTCTCGCGGAAGGGGACTGGCTGTTGCCGTCCCGGACCGAATATTGTAAGTGAGGAGGAGAACCAGGCGTATGGGGGTTTATTTTCCCCAGGTGAAAATGCAACAGATCCTTGTTATTTGAGTAGTGGTCGCGCAAGCTTATCATCGACAGCTTGACCAGACGCCCGTCGGAGGACGTCTTAGTTTTACATGTCAGCGGACCCCACTTTTGCATGTTCCTTGACAAACCTCCTATAGTCGAGTTCCGTTTCGGACAGGTTGAGTGATTGCACGGGGGGTGCTAAGTTGTGAACACGAAAGTCGAAGTAGTCCTGATTCCCCGTGGTCATAGGCAAACCAACCACAAATGGACGCCTCTCGTCCATGCTTTTACATGATTTATTTCTCTAGAGTTAGGACTCGTGAAATTTTCCTGAGCTGACCACGGTAAAAGTTCATTACAAAACCATAGGGACTTGCAGTTTTCCTTGTTTCTGCTCATATTTATGGTTCATAAATTTTCAGCTTAATGGACTGTTCGACGCTCATGCCGCTGCTTGAGCTCGGACTGATTTCGCAGTTAGGGACAGAGGACTAGCCTCTGTCGGGCTTTAGGAAGCCCTCAAAATTTCGTTTATCAGCTTGAGCTAAGCAAATTTGGGGATTACAAAAAGACTGAACAAATTCTAGGTGACTTCAGCGTGAGCATAAGGTATTGGCACTCCGCAAGGAGCGAGTTTAATACGGCGTTTACACGATCTTGCAAGTATTTGATTTGTTCACCATTAGGACGGTTAATACCAGCTTTACATAAGGATTAACTCCCGACTTCGTGAGTCTTCGAGAGCCCCTCACGACCGAATTTGCTAGGCGCTCGCTCCGCGAGATTTGCTTCGAAATCGGCTCGGCCCAATTGCTAAATTTACTAACGTTGAACATAAAACGCTTACGTGGTTAAGCCTAATGGTAGGACGTCGGATACTACCTGCTCCCAAAAGGAACCAACGGCCTGGAAAAATGCCCAAAATCGGCCACCAGACACTCTTTCAAAAGCACGTTAGGGTGCTCAGAGTTCAAAACGAAATTATCATACTCTCATTTCACTAAAGGAAAATCGCGACCTTTCGCGAATCGTTTTGACCCCAAACCGAGTTAGTGCAAAACCCCGTTTTTTTAGAGCGACTTGATCGCTGAGTTTAACGTTTTCTTGATTTTAGCTCGGTTTGCCCGTTAGGCTATGTACTATGTAGGCCCTTGCTTTTAAGTTCACTGTTTCTCTCTCTCTTTTCTCAGTTTCCCTTGATAGGTTTCGATCCTGCACGGGGAATTTAAGCCCGCTGCAGAAATTTCGGTATTGACCACTCGACTATCGAGTTCTGAGGAAATTCACTAAAATCTTGGTGTTAACTCGACTGCACAATTTCGCTCGTGCAGTCGAGACGCTGTACATTTTCGATGCGTACAGTGTACTAAAATCTTCGATTGAGCACGATAGAGAGAGGATGGCAAAGAGAACAGCAACAAGGGAAACAAAAGACACAAAGCAAAGAAAAAAAAGAGCGACAAAGGAAACGAGGGAAACGAAACAAGGAGAGAGGGAAAAGAAAGAAACAACCCAGAGGAACGCCAGCCAAAAGGGACGCGGACGCGTCTGCCCCATGCCCCGACATTAAAGCACAACCCCAGAGTGCCAACCTAGATAAAACCATAGGGTAGGCGTAATGCCCCGCTCCAAAATTGTCAGGACTGCTACATTGGTCGCCGATAAGTCTGTAAGAATGTCCAGTGCCGATATATGCACCTATTCAGCTCGTCGACAAGTCACTAGGGACAACTCCGCCAAGTGAACCTAACGTCGCCCCGGACAAGTAGTGTATGCTCTAACACTTACTCTACCACCCTCAAAATCGCCCCCCCACCGTCACGTAGTAACCCCTCGCGGGTGCCTAGAACTCGCGACAAGCGGGCTTTGTTTAGGACACTGAGAGAAGCGGTTTTCACTTAGTGTAAGGTCGGTCTTAAGGACAGAACGTTGCTAGGCATTCGATAGGGACGATAGGTAGGATTTGTTGGGTTTAGAATGCACACCTGCCGGGACTGTCATACTATGATCAAATATAGTGGTAGTTTGTCTACGCCATGATCGTAATTATTGTTCGCTCGTTTGTACCATGACTGCGTAACTATCCATAGCCATGCATCGAACTGTACCATACTTGATATGTTTAATGTAACCATGTTCTGATCTGTACCATAAAATACCGTTTTCGCCGTACTATTATTTGGGCCCTTGCTGTGAAGGAGACTCAGTCGTGCGCCCTAACCCGCGTGGCCGAAATCGTACAACGCCGACCCTGCGCGTCTCCGGTATTAGAGAGGCACGCCTGGTATCCGTCGTTGTGGCTAGGCAGATCTATGACGGACTTAGGACGTCGCTCGACCTTTTGCTACCCCTCATGCTCCCTTCAAAACGTATAGCGCCGCGCGTTATTAAGAGCGAACTTCGAAGCACGCCAGGACACGTAACCCGAGCGATGGCTGACCCAGTTGGACGAGTCGGGTATAGATTCTGGTCCGGTATTTCCGGGGACACATTCGCTCGCACTGTCCCGCTCCCCCTCTGGACGCGGATCGGGAAACGAACGGACACGACTGTTCTCACCTTCATTGGCTCAAGGGATTATCTAATTGCCCGTATACGTTTTGATAGTGTTGTGTACGTTATGAATAAAATCTTGAAACTCAAACAATTTGTCCCGTGTTATTGGATCCTCAGCGTGATAAGGACGTCCAAAGGGACGGGCCGACCCATCGTGCCACGGCTTGCGGACGAAAATACCCCCAAGCCCTGACTCGATCGGTCCGCCACCTATGTTAATGTAATGTGTACTGGTATTGCAGCGAGAAAGGTCCACAGAGCTGTTTATAAAACCTATTCGCATGACTGTCACACTCAAACAGAAGATAAAATTTACCAGGAAAACTTTATCACTAGACATTGATACGGTCAAATTACCACATTACAGAATAGATAGCCCGACGTTAAACTTTCAGGGCATGTCGGAACCCTGTGGGGGCCACATGGCTACAACGGACAAAGTGTTCGGCTTAGGATAGTGCAGCAGAACTCAAAAATTTGCCTAGCAAAACTAAACTTATCACGCCTTTTACTTTGGTTTGCTCTAGAATAAACAACTTCCTTTAGCTTAGGACAGGGAATATCGGTTTGACATTATGACCTGCGAGCAGGTTTCGGTGTCAACCTCCCTGGGGGACCTCAGTGATCATACCAGAATACTAGACACGTGCGCAACCAATCGGGCGGGGTCCGAACACACCCCGTGAAGCGCGCCTGCGGCCTGCTAAGCTCCGTAACTTCTTGGGTCTGACCAAGAAAAGTGGCTAAAATAGAAAACTTAGGGTCCGCCCTTGAGGTTATGATAGCCGGGGTCGTATGGGCATGGTGTTAGGAAGTTGCGCCATGCAGCTGCGTCACCGTTATTACATAAGCAAAATATTTAATCTAAACTTATCTATTTGCAAATGTATTTATTGTAAATAATTATTTGATATATAACAATAATATAATAGATATAAAATACGACCAGTCTAGGGGAAAATACCACCTAGTCGTTTTCGACAAAACCGCATAAGTCGATGTTTATTTACCGATTGTTTATACAGAATGCTCAAGAACCATTCATCAATACGTTGTGATCGCGCACAGGACCAATTCTACAATTTGCGTAATGTATCTTTTCCGGGAAAATTCGAATAATCCCCCGTTCGTTTAAACTGTTCGACAGCAAACGAAAATATACAATAACACTGAAGCGCAAATACAATATATTTTAGACCAGTTACATAAATACAAAAAAGGGCTTTTTGCCCGAGTAATGGAATGAGTGGGGCTCTAGGATGGTCCTTATATTCGGCATTTTGGGTCCATTATGATTATAAAAAAAAAATAAAAAAAAAAAGCGAAAAAACAAGAAAAATATACATATTTTTTTAATAAAAACAAAATTTTGTGACCGTAAGTCTGTTTTAGTTTAACGCGAAAATGGGTCTATAGCATAGGTGGCAACGGGCGGAAATAGTTATCCTCCTCCCTAACCCCCCCCCGCCACGAGAATCTCCTTCAACACCTTTCAACCTATGTACCTCCTGAACCCTCATGCCAAACGCGAACGCCAAATTTCGAGAAAAGTATCAAGAATTGAATAAAATGTCAACAAAATTTGGGTAAAGTTGGCAAATATGGTACCTAAATACAGTTGCAAATAGATACGTTTAGATCAAATATTTTATAGGTAATCTGCAAAGTAATTTAAATATATGTATAAACAAGAATTTAATGGGTAAGTTTTCGCGGTTGCTGAATACAATAAAACCAATGGCATTTGGGTAGCTGGCGATGGCTTCACTGTGCTCTGCCATCTCGATAGAATTTACTACTGATATTGGCTGACAGCCCGGACAGTTCTAAATGCTGGCTTAGCGAACGACCAGATTACTTGTGGCATTATATATGTTCGCCCGCGCAGGACGAGTAGCTGGGGCGTCGGCGAGGGAGGGGCAACCGATGCTTTGAGGAAGAGGTTAAACCTTCGGCCTACCCTAGACTGATTAGCCCTGAGTGGGTATGGAAAAGGAATTTGTATATATACTCACTACAATTGCACAAAAATGTAGATATGGTTGATGCGATTGCACGTTGCTGTAGATATGGTATCAACCATTGCACGCAAGCGATAGATATAGACGCTACCATTGCTATAGCCGCATAGTATAGTCAGCAATATTTCACTTGACATGCGGTAATAGCAGCGCGTTATTAGCATTTTGAGGGCAATGGAAAGCCGTTGTCTTCATTTTGCGTGCAATAGTTGCGCGACATGTCTACGGTGTGCAGTTCGTGCACGCACTTCTGTGTGAAAGACGCATAACGCGTAAAAAAATAACGCTAAGAAAATGTCACTAAATACCACCACTAACCACGAACCAATCCGGCAAACGTACCAACTGGATCTTCACAAGATCAGGATTGGCATTGGCCTCGTCATGGCCATCATGTCGGAGCTTAATCTTTTTCGGCGGCAGTGTAGACTCGTGCTTATGCGACGCTCCGACCTCCAGCGACCACTATAATACACGAAAGATACAGTTAGGCCACCACTTAAATAACGTACTAGTAGCTGGGGTGCGCGAGTGCGTGGTCATGCGTACCAGGGAAGTGGTGATAACAAATCCTAGTGTTTCCGATTTTAGAAGTGCTTCAACGATTTAACTGCTCAGCACACACCGATGTAGCTTTATTACGCTCTTTTGAAAATACCAACAACAGCCGAATAGTAGTAATTATTTATTCGTTATTCCCGCGCAGTGCCGATTCGCGCTGAAACCTTCGACGACTAAGTCCATTTCACTGGTTCTCATAAAAATAATGCGGCGTTCACGTTATAATGTCCCCAACGTTTGGAACCTATGTACCCCACACAGTGTCAGACACACTGTTGACAACAGGGTGTCTTAGACACCCCCATGTTTTTAATAAATTTTTTCAACGGTAGCTAGTTACGCGTATTACCACTTGCCGACAGTGTCAGGCACACCGTGTCTTCTGGCAGTTTTATTGACACTGTTCGGAATTATTTGAGCAATGTTCATATGGGCTAGATACAAATATCGAGAATTTAGGAAAAACTCCACAGGACAGTTGACTAATAAACCGCATTCGCTACAGACGGTGTCCGTTAAAGTTAATTCGCGCCAAATTGGTAGCTAAGGGTGTGTACGACACTGTCTAGAAAAAATTTAGTAGCTAAGGGTGTGTCGTACACCCTCGGCATTTGATTTACAGTGTGGGTGTCACCCTGACTGTCTATACGGTAGGGTCCCGACTACAGGGGGTCAAAAGTTCCAAACAGCGGGTACATTATAACGTGAACGCCGCATAACGCGGGTGAACGGGAACGTTCAACTAAACCATTAGCCCTCTTGAATTCCGAATCGAAACTCCTATGCAATGGCACTCCGCTTGTATACCAATAACACAAATAAAACACAAGTATTACACGACACGTCTACCACAATATTGCACCGCCGCATTAGGCATCAGCTACCCTATGCGTCACATAATGTACAAGCGTACTGTACCAAGTAAACGTATATTTCCGCACCCGTAGGTTTCGCCGTTCGATTTTATACTTGATAATCTCGTAACTTACGGTGTAATATGACAACTTCGAAAGCAAGATACCACCTAGTTAATCATCAGGTAACCGCAAATAAGCGCTACAGACACGCCGTTATTAGGTAACACCGTTGAGCTCGAGACGTACTCGGATAACCTCTTAAAAATATCCAGTTTAGCTACTTAACCCAGAGTTAGCGATAATTCTATCAAAATAGCGCGGAAAAATCTCCATGAGCTTTTTTGCTAGTGACTACGAATTCTGAAACAGAGTCAAAATTTTTACGCCAGGCAGCATATGCACTCGCATTCTCCGGATGGTAGAACTCCTAAATTGTTAGCTAGCTCTTCTTTACGACAGAAACCAACACATCGTTACCTCTATAAAAACTCATCAAACCATCTCGGAAACAACACAAAGAAAATATAACGTATACCTCGAACACCAATTAATTATATAACCTCAAACAATAAACGTCTGTTACACGTAGCCTTTCTATAGCTAGCTCATCCCTGTCGAATTAATTAAGAACATGATAATTATAATACATACTAATAAAGCAAAATTACACTATTAAAACGAGTAACCGTTTATACATATGCAAGACGCCCAACTGGCGAAAACAAACGGTACTGCGTATCGTATTAGAGTTATACGCGGTTCCCGCGGCAATAATAACATATTTATATATATTATATATTTATTATATAATTTAGGAGAATTTTAAAGAAAAATTTGAAATGAGAAATGGGGTAGAAAGGTTGGTGTGTGGTTTGAGAAAAATAGGGAGAGATGGATTGGGAAATTGTAATATGATGAAGGGGGTAGGTAGGGGTGTTGAAATTGGGAATTTGAGGAGTGGGGGTTAAGGTTTGAAAAAATGGGAGATGTTGGAAAAATGTGAAAAGTTGGAGAAAATGGGAATTTTTGAAAATAGAAATTTAAAGGGAATAAAAGGAGGAAAAATGAGTAGGGTCAATATAAGGTGAGGGGGGATAAGGGGTAAAGGATATTAAAATTTGGGATGGGTTGGTAGGGTTTTGGGGAAATGGGTGATATTTGAAAAATGGAGAAAACTTGGGAAAAAGTGAAGATTAAGAAAAAGGAAATTTTATGGGAAGAGGTAAGAGGTTAAAGGGGAGTTTTATATATTTTAATAGATGTGGTGAGGGAAAGAAAATATTAAATTTTTGAGGGTATTGGTTAAGTGTTGGCAGAGGGAGAATAGTTTGAATTTTAGTAGAAAAATGGGAAAAAGGAGAAAAATGGATTTTGGGTAGAATTTTGGTGGTATGTCGAAGAAAAGGGTGGGTGAAGGATATATTGTAGGAAAAATGGTAGGGAAAAAGAAAAAGTGTGTTTTATATAATTATATTTAAGAAATTTAGGTTTTGGGGAATTTATGGGTATGGGTGAATTTTGATAATTATATAAGTTATATTATATTTTATATATTTATATATAAATGCATAGCTAGTGGCAAATACATATATAGCAGGACATATATGTATGTTTACGCAAATATTACGCTCATATGCCATGCCAAGGGCGACAGGGAATACTAAGGCGGCGTGGGGGCGGTCTTTATGGAAAAGAAAAATAAAAATAAATTTTGTGGTGAAAAATGCACCAGCCTCACCAGACAACAGAGAATACCAAAGCGGGAGTGGAGGCCGGCCCCCGTGTTGTAAATAGAAATTGAAAAATTTTAGGTGTGAAAAAGGCACCAGCCCCGACACTAACCTATGCTTAAGTATTAATTTTAGTTTTGTTTCAGTCTGGTTTGAGATTTGGCGGAAGTAGTCGCGCACTAATTTTAATGTGTTGTATATAATATAGAATGGTTTGTAATTTGTAGATCGATTACCTAGCTAGCAGCTAGGCTATCACTACCTATTACGTCAGTATTTATTACATCGGTAGCTCATTACTACCTATTAGTCAGGGGTTATATCTTTCCCGTTCGTGTTATAGCTGCAGTCGGGAATTGGCACATATATAATTTTTTAGCAGTGGATCTGGATTTAGGTATGAAATTTTTGGCGATATTTTGATTTTGATTTTCGCAAAAGAATTGCATATCGAGTCCGAGGCGGAACTAATATTTGTATTTTAGTTTTGGCGGAATCAGGGCGTTAGTACCGAAGCTATTAGGGATTTACTTAAACTTACTAAGTAAATTAGTAATATTAATTCCCGGATAAAAAGAATTGCATATCGATATCCCCTACCCCAGCATTATTTTTAAGCATAGGTAGTATGTGGGCGTTGGCTTATTGGTTAGGGCTCAGGCTTAGGCTTAGTATATTGACTGCATAACCTGTATATTGCTGACGCCTCTCAGTTTGACTTTGATTTTCAGAATTTTAGCAGTTGGAAAAGTTTCGTCCAGGTGCTACATAAGTGCTTTGATTGCACAAAGCGTAACAGTGCTAATGATTTATATGCTAACTTTTTAAAAACACGTTTTTACTTCGGCTATGGTTAAATAATAGCTAGTCACGCCACAACACTCGATAGAGTCACGTCGCTGCGAAAGAAATAAGCACACGCAAAAAGAACGCTAATCACTTCGTGTCCCACCGGTATACTACTGGCCACACCTTTAACACCACATCTTCGGTGACGAATCCCATCCCAATTTAACACCCGATAGCCGTCATAAAAATCTCCTTCCAACTCCTACCCCCATAAAAAATTATGACAATTCGGTACTGAATAATTCTGTATAGCCGCGAATGCAAAACTTTTGCATCTTAGGCATCATTACTAATAAACGCAAAGAACTCGTGAGAGGAATTTGCTTCGTTTTATGTTTTGTTTGGCTTGTATTTTCGAATCCCACGATTTTTGCGGCGGGTTCCAGAAATAAGTGGCGCTTCACACTTAAGTAAAAGAATATTACCTCATATTATTTAATAACATTAACTCCCAAATAAAATTTGGGGTATGGACTCAAAAGAATTAAACCGTAGAAAGAGTTATAATGGCACATAATTTATTAAAAAATAGATTGTGTCAATCATCGGCCGTGAGTCGAATGAGAATTTCCGCAGCGAGAATAGTACAGGGGTTAACTTGGTGAGAAACCTAGGATGGTAAGGGGCGCGGATTAGGACGACCGTTTTTGAGATTCGTTCTCTTCTCATAACCACCTGTTGTCGCATTCCGTCTGGGTACAGGAGGATCGAGAGAGACAAAGTTCCAACTGGGGCGATTTACATCCGCCACCGCCCAGTTCATAATATAACACTGTGCGCTGTCCGGGTGTCAATTACATAAGATAGGAGCCAGTATTCAGCTGAAATCCGAGGTCTTAGGATCAGGTATTTAAATAAAATGGTGGAGTACTTCCGTCTGGGGCATTCTGTATTAATCTCAAGAAAGAGCTATTAAAGTAATAGATAACCTAAATACTAAGGGGTATTACAGAACAGAATCAGAAGTAATACCATCTGATTACAAATGGAGTCACCGAAAAAGCCAGGAGCAAATTAGGAACAGTCACTTATAGCGCAACTATAAAGAACTCCTAATAACGAGAAATATAGTTGCTATAATAACAACAGTCATTTTATGTTTGAGTCCATTTTAGCTGCATACACTAGGCTGTTTTTTGTAAAAATCACTAATGTTTTGAGCGGAATTTCGCGTTCACATTTTTGCCATTGGTATTCGCATATTTGTGAACACGAACATGGGATATGCGATGTACGAATAGAATGCGTTCGCAACAATCAAAGGACTTTCTGAATCAGATAGCATTGTGCGCTGTCTATTTGTGTATATATTACAGCGTGCGAGAAAAAACGCGATTGGTACTCGTGTTTTCACCGTTTTCATGTACTTGTACGCGGTCAGTAAAACGAGATGCTAAATCGCGACATAGTGACCTCGAGCAACGCCTGCGCGTTGCTGCATCTTAAATCGTGTACGCTTACATAATGGAAATTCCTGATTTGTTCCCGTTGATTCCTTTCCGAACGTGAACTGACTTAAAAAAACCCTGGTGTACGCACCTAAAGTGGACTCACGCATTACTATGATATATAATAGTTATGTTATAGTATTACTATTATATATAGTATATATAGATCAGGGAGTAACCGGAATTCCGGTTCCAGTTCCGGCGAAAATCGTGTTCCGGTTGCGGTTCCGGCAAAGGGCAAAAACCATACCGGAACTGGAATTCCGGTTTAAAATTTTTGTTTGAAATTTTCCACGTTTTTTACTTCATCCTGTAATCCAAACATATGTAATATATATTATACAATGATCAAGCTCCAATACAACCAAACAAAAGAAAAAATTAACTAACCAATTTGCCGTGTGAAACGTAAGTAGGGCACATAATTTGATCAGGAATTTTTCATAATAACCTGCAGGAGTTTGTTAAATCAAAGCCAGGTGGACGCTTGTAGCAGCTATTTTACACATCCAGAAGTCTATGGGATACAGTTTGAATTAAACCGGTCCAACTCGGTAACAGAGTATGCCTTACGCAGAAGTACTTAGGGTATGCTTGGCTCACATAAATTGTGTCAAGCACCCGCCAGTACGCTTGTGAACCTGGTAAATCAGTCTAAATTGAAGTAAACGAACGTTATCTGCAACGCAGCTAGAATCTGATTTCTTGGCAATGAACTGTATTTATTGAAACTGTGCGAGCAGCATCACAGTGTGTCATATTTGTAGCATTGTGATTAGAAAGTTATTATCATTATGATCTAACTGACGGGCACTGTTTGTCCAACGTTAGCCTAAACAGTGTTTCTGACCAGTGATCAGAAAATTATCTTCTATCTATAATTTTCTCTTAGAATCATATAAACCAATAATTTTAAGTTTCCTACAGAAGCACATGCAACAAACGTATGTGCAGTAAAGGGAGGCGACTGGAGACAGTGCGAAAGGTGTATTCTACGCTCAAAGCTTTGTAAGCATTCGATTTGACGCAGTATACGCAGTGGTGAATTATAATGGAAGACATTTTTGCTCTGAATGTCCAAAAACGCACATATTTGATCGATAAACATTATTAGCTTACTCAGGCTCTTTAAAGTTTCAGAAAGGCAATAATACCATCGCAATACATTAAGTTTATTGTAAAAGTTATTTTTAATGCATTTTAAATCCACAATACCTTCATTTCTTCCCTCATCTGTTTTACTATATATAAATTTCGGAGACCAGGTCCCTGTTCCGGATCCGGTTTAAATGGACGGTTCCGGTTGCTGGTTCCGGTTCCGGTTATTACCTGATATAGATATACCAGGGATCGATCAAATATGTCGATTTTTGGACACCCAGAGCAAAAAAGCCTTCCACTATACGCCATTGCGTATACTGCGTAAAATCGAATACGCTTACAAAGCTTGAAGCGTAGAATACACACTTTCGCTCTGTCTCCAGTCGCCTTCCTTTACTACACATACGTTTGTTACATGATCTTCTGTAGGAAACTTGAAATTATTGGGAAAATAATAGATAGAAGGTAATTTTCTATTTTCTATATTTTCTTAAGATATATTTTCTATAAGAAAATAATAGATAGAAGGTAATTTTCTGATCAGGAACACTGTTTAGGCTAGTGCCCGTAAGTTTTGGACAAACAGTGCCAAAAGTTAGATGATAATGATGATAACTTTCTAATCAGAATGCTATAAATGAGACACGCTGTGATGCTGCTCGCACAGTTTCAATAAATGCAGTTCTTCGCCAAGAAAGCAGTTTCTAGCTGCGTTGCAGATAACGTTAGTTTACTTCAATTTAGACTGATTTACCAAGTATACAAGCGTATTGGCGGGTTCTTGAAGCAATTTATGTTAGCCAAGCATACCCTAAGTACTTCTGCGTAAGCCATACTCTGTTACCGAGTTGGACCGGTTTAATTGAAACATACCCCACAGACTTCTGGATGTGTAAAATAGCTGCTACAAGCATCGACGTGGCTTTGATTTGTTAACAAACTCCTTCAGGTTATTATGAAAAATTCCTACTGAAATTATGTGCCCTACTTACGTTTCAAAGTCAAATTGCTTAGTTAATCTTTTCTTTTGCTTGGTTGCATTGGAGCTTGATCATTGTATAATATATATTACATTATGTTTGGATCACAGATGAAGCAAAAAACGTGGAAAATTTCAAACAAACTTTTTAAACCGGATCCGGTTTAAAAAGTTGGTTTGAAATTTTCCACGTTTTTGCTTCATCTGTGATCCAAACATATGTAATATATATTATACAACTAGTCGGTAGTGGAACTAGATTTGTGAGCGGAGCTTGGGCTGTGGCATTACGAATGTACTCAATTTTATGTTCTTGTAACTACATAGCATAGGGCATAGGGCTTTATCATTGGTAAAAATATTATATTAGAATTCTTCGACCCAAAAAAACCCTATAATGGTTTGATCGAAACGATTCTATTTCAAGAAATAACACATATATTGCAAAATTCTCTATTTTAGCTGCATAAAATTAACTAATTAGCTAATTACTAATTAACCACTCAAAATTTTTTAATCCCAAATATCAGGTGCACACTCTGACATGATAGGCTTTCAAACAAGAAAAAAGTTTTTTAAAATCCGTTCAGTGGTTCTTGAGATCCGTCGGACTGAACGAACGAACGAACGGACGGACATCGACCTTTTTACTCCCAGACAGAAAATAAAAACGCTTCGCTCGGCTTCGCCGAGCTCCACTCAATGATCAAGCTCTAATACAACCAAGCAAAAGAAAATTAACTAAGAAATTTGCCGTTTGAAACGTTAATAGGCACATAATTTAAGTAGGAATTTTTCATAATAACCTGCAGGAGTTTGTTAACAAATCAAAGCCAGGTCGTTGCTTGTAGCAGCTATTTTACACATCCAGAAGTCTGTGCGGTACGTTTCAATCAAACCGGTCCAATTCTGTAACAGAGTATGGCAGAAGTACTTAGGGTATGCTTGGCTAACATAAATTCCTTCAAGAACCCGCCAATGCGCTTGTAAACTTGGTAAATCAGTCTAAATTGAAATAAACTAACGTTATCTGCAACGCACCTAGAAACTGCTTTCTTGGCAAAGAACTGTATTTATCGAAACTGTGCGAGCAGCATCACAGTGTGTCTCATTTGTAGCATTCTGATTAGAAAGTTATTATCATTATGATCTAACTGACGGGCACTGTTTGTCCAACGCTAGCCTAAACAGTGTCTGTGACCACTGATCAGAAAATTATATCAATAAAAAATGGGGTGAAGCTAGGCAAAGGTACTTACTTAGGTGCTCAACAACTAGCAGTTAGTAATGGTAGGACTATGTGTTTGTGTAAATTAATAGGTTTTTGTGTTGCAACTCATAGGTTTGATCTAGATTTATAAGAATTAGAACACGGTGATGCAAAGGGTCCTACTATTGGACCTGTGCAAACTATCACACCGTTACTCAAGTCTAATGTAATCTTTAGCATCACAGTGTGTCTCATTTATAGCATTCTGATTAGAAAGTTATCATCATTATCATCTAACTTACGGGCACTGTTTGTCCAACGCTAGCCTAAACAGTGTATCTGATCAGAAAATTACCTTCTATCTATTATTTTCTCTTAGAATCATATAAACCAATAATTTCAAGTTTCCTACAGAAGAACATGTAACAAACGTATGTGTAGTAAAGGAAGGCGACTGGAGACAGAGCGAAAGTGTGTATTATACGCTCCAAGCTTTGTAAGCATATTCGATTTGACGCAGTATACGCAATAATGTATACTGAAAGGCATTTTTGCTCTGGGTGTCCAAAAATCGACATATTTGATCGATAAACATTATTAGCTCCCTCATTCTCTTTAAAGTTTCAGAAAGGCAATAATACCATCGCAATACATTAAGTTTAATGTAAACGTTATTTTTAATGCATTTTAAATCCACTATACCTTGATTTCTTCCTTCATATATTTTACTATATATAAATTTCGAAGACCGAGTTCCGGATCCGGTTTAAATGGACGGTTCCGGTTGCTGGTTCCGGTTATTCCCTGATATCTATTGTCATGGCGATCGAGAATTGGCAAACATTCCAGAACATGCTGAAAGTTCTAGAACAGTCCATAACGTCATTCCCAGAACCTTCCAGAATCTTTTAGGACGTCAATTGAAGAATCTCCTAGAACGTTCGATCACATGATCACACGTCATTTGAAGCAGATATTCAAGAATGTTCCATGAGTACATAAAAGCTAATGTCGAAACAGTAACGTATGACTTCTTTCAGTGCATTTGTTACGTTTGTTTCATTCAACTCCATTCGTGTTTTCCGTGTTTGTGTATTAATAAACGTTTACTTCAAGTCCCGTTGTCTGTGTTTTTTCATTCACACACTCGGAGATACAACATATATATTTATTTTATTATAGCAAATATAAGTTATAAGTAATTATGAATTATTTATATGTAATTACTACTAGGGAGATTCCTGGCATGTATTGAGACTGCCACTTTTGTACCAGCTGCCGCTACCCACCGAGGCGCTCAGTGATAGTTTAGTGTTGTATATTACGTATAGCTAAAACATTGCGCTACCATGTGCAGTAAAAATTTAATACCATGATTATGGATGCATAGAAAAAAAGGAACTCGAAAATGTGGTCAAAATGTCACGAAAATTCCTGGTTAGAGTTTAAAGCACAATAGTCGTGAAATACTTAAATTTTCAGCTGTGAATTTTATCAGGTCGCGCACCGCGTTTTTTTCTACCCTGAAACACTAAAATTGATGTCCTTTGTCATACAGTCGTTTCTAAATAAAAGTTACACTCAAGCTAGCTTGGCGATATGAGGTATAGATAAGCTTCTTTGATTATATGCTTTTGACCAATATTTTCCGTGTAAAGTTACACTAAGTCTGCGATTAAGCAAGTTTTAGCGACCAATATTTAATTTATAATGGACGCTGTTAATATTTGGATTCTGTGTGTAGTGAGTAGAACGAACATAGAGAAGAAAATTTTTTTGGCCAGAGTAAGTTTCGACGGTGTCCGTTTCTGGTTTTTTGAGGTGACACGCATAACTCAAATTCGGACAAGCGGGTTGGCTCGCTCATTAGCTCTCTCGAAAGCTTAAAATCTATTTGTCCCAACTCGCTCCGTCCCAAAAAACGGACCGATGTAGCTCAGGACGAGTCAGAATGGGGTCCGCCAAAACTTGCTGTGAATTGTATCTCGGTATGTAGCGTAGAAATCTTAGGCAAATTAGACAGATTTTGTAGAGCAAAAAAGCTGTGTAATGCTTTGCAACAAGGCTGTTTTAGGGCGCTGGATCTGATCGAAACTGGTTTTTAAATAGGCACGTGACACCTAAAATGCACGAAAACGGCAATATCGCCGCAAAGGCTATATAGGTCTCATTTTGTTGAGCAATTCCCCCGTATGTTATTGTGTAATTCTGGTCATATGAACTCATTTAAAAACTTTTAAGACTAATCCTTAGGGGAAGTCATATGAAAAAGCTTTAACCGTATAGCGCTTTAATCGCTGCAGAAAATGAACCCGATTCGGCTAAAATTTTCTGCAAAAACTTGTTTGTCAGGCGACTTTTGACCCATCCCGAGTAGCCCCTGCTGACGGGCTGTTACGGCTTAACCAATTCGAGTCAGTTTTCTCGCTAACTTAAAGCCACAAATAAAGATTTCAATTTTTCTTTGAGCTATTGCTCGAGATGAACTGGTGTTGTGAATATGAGCTATGAAAGCCAAAAGAAAAAATCCACAAATTTATTGTCCCAAATTGTACCGCGTGAAGATTAAAAATTGTTAGTTAACAATCAGAACTCAATTTGAAAACAAAAGTATATAATATATGTATAATTTTGGTATATTACGTTGTTTTTTTCACAATAACGCTAAATAACCACACGCCGATATTTATATCTTTTTGCAACTGTTACAGCTGGTTATATATTTTATTTCACAATGTTTTCATTTTTTACTTAATAATCAACAGCTTACATAACTTTCCTTCCATTAATACTCTGATTTGAACTTGGTTGAAATCTCTGAAGTATGTCGACAAACTTTAGCAGTTACTGGAAAAAGTTGGACATAAAGAAATTGCAGGTTAGCTTTTTAATAAATAAATAAAGGGTCATTTCACGCTCCTTTTGGTCGGGGGTGTAAAAGCGGATATCTTAGTCTGGCAAAAATGTTATTTACGTCAGGGTTAAAAGATCGATTTTAGCCCATTTGATTGCCCCCCCCGACCGTTGCTAGTTTGGGGTATGGCGGAGCAAGTACAAGTCTATTAATTTTTCTGTTATGGCCCATTCCCATGAGGAAGAAAATGGTGAACCTACCTGAGCTCTATCTGAAGGCCGACCTATTGATCTCAGGCTTTTACCCCCCCCCCCCCCGACCACCTCCAAAAATTTCGAAAAATCGGCCATGTGACGGTATTTCGATGAAATTTCGCGCCTTTAGTTCATATTGTGGCATATTCCAGTGTGCCACTGCATTTCGGCTACATATGACACAAAATTATTTTTTTAATTGTGAATTTTACCCCCTCTCCTCGACCACGTTACCAGGCATGTACACTGGCGATCGGTATGCATGTACCATATTATTTTTGGATGAAATAATGTAGCGTGGATGGTGTGAAAAGGACAGTTGAGTCTTGCTTCTAAAATTTTTGAGTGGTTTTGAACATAAACAAAAAATTTACCCCCCTCCCGCCCGCTGGCTAATCCAAACCTCGGAAATTATAGCCGGGGGTTGCCGGATTTTGCCGAGGGCCAATTTTTTGCTGGTTTTTGTCGCGTTTAGACATTAAATTTTCTTTGCAGGGTGCTTTGAGCTGGGGGTACCAGAATTTTTGTCGGGGAGTAGAAGCTCGGGGGTACCTCCGTTTTGCCGGGAGGGAACCGAAAATGTCGCCCCCCACTTTGGACTGACCAGCCCCGACCAAATTTACACCCTGCTCGACCACATTATTTTTGTATGAAATAATGCAGCGTGGATGGTGTGAAAAAGACAGTTGAGTGTTGCTTCCTGAATTTTTGAGTGGTTTTGAACGTAAACCAAAAATTTACCCTCCCCCGACCACCAGTTGCTTCTGGAATTCTAACATGTCTGGCAAAGGGAACATTGTAAAAATTTTTTTGCATAACACTTCCCCCAGGCTAAACTATCGATACAAAAGGCTGCTGTTTATGGCCGCTTCGTTTCCATTTAGTAACAGCTATAAATCGGCACCCCCGTTAAAATTTAGAAGTGATAAGTTCTACCCAAGAATAGGCATAATATGCTGTATTTTTGACATACGGAGCTCGGTCAAGCCTCATGTTGACGCGCCGATAGGCTGCACGAGATATATAATCACAAATGGAGGCTATATTCAATCTGGGGCATACCAGACGCCATTTTACGTCTGATAGGCTGGCTATCAGGGGCTGGTAGTTCGGAAACTATAGCATCAGAACGGTTAAAAATTACTATAAGGTCATAGGGAGTAAAAATGAAGATAATCGGAGCCAAAAAAGTTATTAGTCATTTTTCTGGGACAAAAGGACATTGTAGCGTGAAATGACCCTAACTAATACCTGCGATTTGGACTAATACCTGCGAACTGGAAATTATTGGTTTATGTGGTTCTAAAAGAAAAAACATAACACATATAATTTTTGATAGTAGTTAGAGATATTGTTCAGGATAGCTTTGGGCAACCAGTACCCGTCAAATAGATTATGACGATGATGATTGATGATTTTCTGATCAGAATCCTATAAATAAGACAAACTTTGATACTGCTCCGCACAGTTTCAAGAAATTTCAATTTTTGATAATAGTTAGAGACATTGTTCAGGATAGCTTTGGGCAACCAGTCCCCGTCAAATAGATTATGATGATGATTTTCTGATCAGAATCCTATAAATGAGACAAACTTTGATACTGCTCCGCAGCTTCAATAAATATATACTGTTCATTACCTGGAATGCCGTTTCAAGCGGAGTTGCAGATATGACATTTTACTCCAATGTATACTGATTTACAACATTTACAGGCGCACTGCCTAGTGCTAGATGCAGTTTGTGTTACCCAAGCTTACTGTTTAAAACTTGTAAACAATCTATAGGTACTCTGTTATGTATGTATATTAAGTTTGATCGAATCAAACATCGCGGGTCTCCGATTGGGTAATACAGCTGCTACAAGCATCCTGGCATTGTTTTGTTTTGTTAACAAACACCTGTAAGGTTAAGATGCAAAATCACTACTGAAATTATAAATCCTACTTAAGATTCACTGGACAATTTGCTGAGGTAATAATTTTGTTTTGTTGTATTGGAACATGATCACACTATGTGTATATATAACGTATGTTTGACCACAGACGAAGCAAAAATTGGAAATTTGAACTGGGATTCTGGTTCCGGTATGGTTTTTGCAGGAACCGCAGCCCGAACGGGAATTGCGGTTACTGTCTGATGTTCAGTGGCCGCTACATTTGCTGGAAATTTTATCAATGTGATTTTGTCACTTGTGTAAAGCTGTCGGGGTTTTGAAATCTAAAAATTCATTAAAATTTGCAATGTATGGTCTCAAAATTGGTGTAAAAACACCTCTGCTAAGGCTAAACGCAACTTTTTAACGAATTTTTTATCAATTTAATCGAGAATACGTCTTTCCAGGTCTCCACGCCAATTGGGAAAAACTAAAAATAACTCCATATATATAATCGAACTCTGCGTTGAAAAAACAGTTCCAGTTTTATGCTAAATTGATGTGTTTTTAAGTCGGGGTGAATAAATTTACTAGGCGAAACGAACTGGGAGCACCTAGTTGCCAAGTTGCACCTAACACGGCCGGCCTCCAGCCCAATTTGGAGAAACCAGACATGTTCGTAATATTATATTCAAAGTACATTCGTTGGAAGAGCAAACAATTGATAGTGCTGTGACTTCATAAAACTTTGATTTTCTATATTCAGTAAGCGTTATCTGGTTTTCGCAGAATATCTAGTATACATGCAACTCATATGGTCGTGTGGCGCAGTGGCTGAATCGCAGGTCTCTCAATCATGAGGTTGCATGTTCAAGCCCGCCTGTACGCATAATCTTCCTGGGCAGTAGACCAAGACCACGTTGGATCAGGATGCCCACCTGTAAAATGAGAACCAGCTGACTCTTAAGGTAAACCAGTTGTAGTGGAACTACATTTTTTGAGCGGAGCGACGGCATTACTAATATGAACGTACTCAATGTCTTGGGAATATATTATTACGTATGAGTAAACAATTACTAACAATGAGTAAACGAAAGAATAGTTTTATTCCGTTCGAACGAAAAGCAAGATAAAGGAAGTCACGTGGCTTATAAAGCATGGTGATTAATGGCAATTGAGGCACAGCAATGAAATCATAGGACACTGAGTCTGAAAATAATTTTGAAAACCTGAAAACCCCAGGGTATTTGCCGTTAAAACAACTCTACGACCAATAATTAAGCTGTTATGAGCTTAATTACAGTGTTAATTAGCTAATTAGCTTAATTAATGATAAAATTGGCAAGTTGCCAAACTTCTAAAATATCAGGTGCACATCCTCACATGATAAGCTTTCAAACAAAAAAAGTTTTTTGAAATAGGTTCAGTGGTTCTTGAGATCTATGAAAGACGAACGGAGATCGACTTTTTTGCTCCCAGACAGAAAATAAAAACGCTTCGCTCAATAAGAGTTCCATATTGGAAATGACATCCCTTCAAGTCTTTTTCTGCGCAACTCTGGCTTCGATTGCAAAGGAAACGGGAGACCAGCTTCCGCATCCTAAGTACAATCTAGGGGCTTTAATACCCTTTAAATATTGCAACACTGCGCCATATATTGTATGTTGCTGAGCTCTATACTGCAATAGTAACAGTAAACAAATATTGTCTTTAGATAACATGTGCCAGGATAAAAACTAGCCGTTTCACCAAAAGGTCGTCCCACCCTGAAAAGAGGTAAAGCTTCAGTTTTCATGTTTTCAGGAATTTCGCTGATATCCTCCAGTGGGTACCTATATAGTACCTGGCTTCCCCATTCGCTAAAATTATGCCGCGTTGGGGGGGGGGTTGAAATCTAACAATTTTCAAAATTTTATACTTTTAAGCGATTCGCCAAAAACAGATTTTTGTAAATGTTTTACGTCAACTGGGAGTGCTTTATCGTGGGAAGCCAAAAAATTTACCAGGGTGCCTACTGGGGGAACGCGCTTTTGGCTAGGCGGCACCGCAAATTCCTAAGGGTATAGCCTAAAGAACCTGCAGTATTACAGTCCATATTCACGTGCATGCAAATTTACACAGTTTGAGACAAAATGGTCAAAAATATAATTTTTTTTCTCCCGCCTCCCGTGCTTAAACTAGGGTTGTGAGGGTAGAGTGAACGGATGAAATGATTGCAGTGCTCTGAAATGGACAAAATTTCATAGACAAGATAGTCACATGTGTCGTACTATAGCTTGAAACCTATAAGTTTTGGAATGTCGGGTGAGCAAAGTTTTTGTATACGACCAATGACCCGTGGCTGGTTTTATATATGGTATCGTGCACGCTAGCATACACGTACTTTATTTTATGTTAAATGTGCTTCTACTACTATGGTCTAACGGTCAGGGTGTTTTTGAAAAAAGTGCTTTTGGGGTACAACTGATCCTCCCCCACCCTACTCTTCCCCCGAAAGACAGCCGAAATTAAAAAATCAAAAATCATTTTTTTTTGTTTTTGGGTGGGGAGGCAGACCACTTCATAGCTCGTGGATGTGACTTAGCGAGCGAAGTGCACGATGTTTCCGCTAATAGTATTTGTCGGAAAGATCGCGAAAATATCTTTTTTTCTCCGTGGGTGTGAACCACAATTTAGCATAGACGATGATGATAATTTGTTCGATATATCTTGCTTTAAAACGCTAAATATATCCATATATATTTGTATGTACTTTTACTGCCACACAAGTGTTTTTGGCTATAAAACGACGATTTAGCATTAGGATTTAGCGTATAGTGTGAATTATGTATAAAATATTTAGCATGCAGAAAACATAAATTTGGACGCAATAAACTGGCCAGTTCACTACAGGGGATACCTGGGGGCCACCTGCATAATCTAACTGCCGCCTTAACAGGAAAGTGTCATGTATATGGTGTTTCATAAATAACTTTCCCTGTTTGTGGTTTCATTGATCAACAACCACACCAACGCGATTCAGAATAAATTTTTGATGGCAAATAAACAACTACACTTCAGTGCACAATATATCAATTCATTCTCACCTAAACGACCAACTGCGAACCATTCAGTGGAATGATTTCCTCAAATCGATAACGCACAGATCGGCAAACTTTTTTGAGCAGCTGTGGCTCCATAATGGTCAGTTCTTCAGCCACATAGTCCTTGATTTCTTTAATTGTCTTTGATCGTCGACTATAGACTTTTTGCTTCAATATGCCCCAGAGAAAGAAATCCGGTGGTGTTAAATCAGGAGCGCGTGCGGGCCATTCAATGGGGCCACGTCTTCCGATCGAACGATCAGCGAAGTTTTCTTCAAGCCACTCTCGAACACGCTTTGCGTAATGAGCCGGCGCAACGTTCTGTTGAAAGAAGAATTCATCACTATTGGGAAGCTGCATAAAAGCCGGCAGGAACTGCTGGTTCAACATTTCCAGATATTTGTCTCTAGTCTCATCAAAGAATAATGGTCCGATTATTTTCTCAGAATGCATGCCGACCCAAACTGTGGTTTCAGCAGCGTGTTGTTGATGCGCAATAGTTTCATGAAGATTTTCATATCCCCAATAACGACAGTTGTGACGATTAACGTGTCCGTTTAATTTAAAAGTGCTTACGTCAGACCAAATAATCCTATCTGCGTGCTGTGAGTCCTCATCTAGTTTGCTCAACCAGGATTCTGCAAATTCAATTGTGCCATCAACATCTTTGTTGCTGATGCACGGGCTGTGGGATAAACGGCTTTAGTGCTTCAGACCTTTGACATACGGTAACCTGTGGTTTTTGATAGCCCAGTTTCAATCAATACGCGTTTGAGTGATTTGTGGGGCGACTGCAACATTTTCTCTTCAACCCACGCAACGTTCTCGGTAGCTGCCGATTTAGGTCGTCCAGAGCGTGGCAGGTCTGACACAGATACGATACTGTCAAATTTACGATTCAGTGATTTAATAGCTGGTCCGGAAGGTGAAGGAGAGTCGGCATGATGTCGCAATGATCGAACTACATACGCCAGCAGCATTGTTGGATTTAGAGTATAATCGAATATCTAGGATTCTGTCATTAAACGGCAAGTGATATAGCGCCCTTATCGTATTAATCATGAAGTATGATATTGATCTAAAACATGATAAAAATAATTTGAATTGGTCAACTGATTACAAAGTTTCGTAGTTTCAAAGTGGAAACTCACTTATGGAACACTCTGTATATGCCCCCAAAAATTTTCCACATGGTTAGAATTTAGGCCTTGAAAAACAGATTACTTTTTTTAAACATCCACCGCTAAGCCCATAGGAACCAAACAATACATCGCTGTGATTCCTCAAGGGATTCCTCAATACGTTAAGTATTTATATATTCATTAAAATAATTTTAATTCTTGGATACGTTTCCATGGCGCAGGCATATCGCGGATCTTCGGCCTGATGAATGCCCTACTTGAATCTGGCCCCGCAACGTTAGAACATGGAGCATGTCTCCATATATTGGAGACCTAGTGTACAAATCGATTAAAACTTTTTGAATTTAGTTGAACATGGGGGTTGTTTGGCAAAGTGGGAAGACGGACATGGAGGACATCTTACGAACGTGATGATTTTTTGAGTGGTCTAACTATTTATTTATCGGGGTTTAGCCCGGGTCCCTGTTCCGGTAAAGGTAAAATTTAAGTACCGGGCCGGGGCTACTGTTTCAGTATAAATATTTTTTGGCACCAAGCTAAAAGAACAGATAAACAATCTGGAGCTTTAGCTGAAGATATGCTTGCTACTAACTAGGACAGTGCAAATTCAACATCACCTTCCTGAAAATGTGAACTTTAGCTCACAACGTACAGTTTATTAAACTAATAAACTAAAATGTTAAAAAGATTTGTGTTGAGTTTTTGATATTTCAACAAGATTATTACGTATATTGAGAAAATTTGGATGTCGTTTTCTTTTGACGAAAATATTTTTGATCAGGGATGTTTTATTACGCGTAATATGGTTTGAACTTAAACTATATATTATGAAAAAGTGAAATTCGTGCATTCAGTTCGACACGTCCATTCTCATTTCAACTGCAACAATAGCAGCGTTATATCCGATTAGTCGGAGCCGAAATTTAACAACCCTCTATATAGTTGTCAAAATCACTGTAGTTTTCAAAATCTGATCATTGTTTGAAATTCGAAAGTGAAAAAAATTCGAATACCAAAGCTGGTGTCGGTTGTTGCAAGAGTTTTTTAAACTCTTATACAACCCACACTTCAACGTCAAGTTGATGAATACAATCTGTTAATAGTCAAAATCATCTGCTGGCAATTTTTTTCACCAAGTATACCAACATACGTAATCGTTCAGGAAGCAAACGATTTTTTGTTCATTGCAAACCATGCCACTTGAACTGAATAGCCTCTCGCTGCTAACTGTTGTCGGAGGTGGCGCTAGAGACTTGCAGACCAAAGGCGCTAGCATTGGATACACCGCCGCTTTGGCCTTCCAGAGGTGCAGCGGGCAATTTTAACGTCAGTTTCTTCATGTGAAATATCAGATGACCACCTATTAGCGTTCGAGATATTCTCTCCCACCCTCATGTCGGCATGTATGTATATGTGGTATCTATGTTCTATATGTGTCGGAAAGTCGAGCACATAGTACGGCCGGGGCAAGCTTAGTTCCGACCCGGTTTTGGCTCCGGTAGAATTCTTGCCCCAGTACAACACTAGTTCTAACCCACTTCACCTCACTTTGGACAGGCCAAGTGTAAGTTTAGACCTTTGTACTCAACGTTTAAGTAAAATTAATCTCAAATCTAGTTTTATTATACAAATTTAGGGTGAGCTTGATGCCACAGCGAAAGAGATTGCGAATCGTCAGGACGAAAGTGAAGCTTCAAGACAGCGATTAGTGGAACTGAGCAGAGAATTTAAACGAACGTCACCTGCAGTATGTAACACAACTGTGCTACTAATATTCAAAAGTGATATCAGTATTTCGCAGTATCAATTTTCAATATTTAACCCAAGCATTTTGCCAACGACAGCAGGAATACAATCATGTTTTTGATATTGTACTTGTATGTGGTACCGAAGCATGTATCTACTAGGGACTTGTCTCATGGTCAAGAAAGTGAATTCTGAGTGTATATATAAAAGCTAGGAAAATACCTACATTTCGTTAAAGTCGAAGACTCAAAACAAAACTCAAATAGTTGAGCACCACATGTAGCAATATATAACTGCTTTCTGAACAAAATGAGTCTATCTTAGCCCAAACGCTCCAGTGGTTGAGGAAATATCTCCAATTTGGTGTTTTCGGGGTCCCAAGGGCCCATGTATATATATAAACCGTCTTTACCCAACCCTGCTCGATAGTACAGTCAATAGCAACGCAGCGTATATAGAGCTTTACGTTCGGAACAAAACGAGCCCAATCTTAGTCGAATCGCTCCAGTGGTTGAGGAGAGGAAGCCAATTAGGTGTTTTCGGGGGTCCCAAGAGCCCATATTTTGGCCCAAGCCTGGAGCGTAGGTTGCCTCGACAACAACAACAACATCCACATAGCTTTATAGGGTAAACCTTCTGAACAAAATGAGCCTAAATCCGGCCAGATCACACCGGTGATTGTCGAGATATGACTCATAAGGTATTTATGTGGGATCTCTAGGGACCCTACCTGGGCCTTTTTGGACCCTCTTTTGAAGAGGAAGGTGTTGAAATCGGTTTTTGCGTCTAACTAAAGGGCATAAATAAATATTTCAAGCTTTCAAATGAGGTATCCTACATGACCTGATCTGCCTATCAAAAGGTGAGTTATGCATGTCACACGAAAAAATCCACAAACAGACGCTGCCAAAATTCACACTCCTGGCTAGTAAGAATTCTTCACTTCGCTCGTTTCACTCACCTACTCAGAATTCAAATATTTCTCAAGTATATATATGCGTAGGTAAGGGTCTCGCTCTTCTTAATTTTTGAAACTGAGCTGGGAATATTGCATAGCTAAATGCTCGTATATAGTTGTACTAAAATGATATTCTTATTCTAATATGAGCTTTTCTATATTGAATTGTTTGCATAAGTTTTGATAACTTTTTTAAATTTATTAAGTTGATGTTAGTGTCGTTACATGTATCAATACTTATAGTTTTTGCATTTATTGAAACGGAGCGAGCGAAGGTTCCACTGAGGGCTATAGAGAGAAAAATCGCGAATTTTTTTGCTTGTTTCAGTCATTAATACCTTATCTTTGGGTGGATGGATTTCGACAAATTTTTTTATTCGATATGAATAAAACATGACGTTAATGTACTGTTTACAGATCTTTAAAGTATTTTAATGAGCACCATACATCATAATATCATTTATATAGCAAAAAATGAGGATGTAGCGTTTAGTTGAATGCGAACAGCTTCAGTCCTATCTTCAGGGTCAAATGATAAAAAATAATTCTTTGAGCGTTCTTTGCCACATCTGGCCATACGGGTACTATAATTTCGCAGCCCATATCTCGCGACACAGGCTTCGCAGCGAAAACCCATGTCCACCGAGCATGATTAGCTCATCGAGATTTACAACTTTGCTGACCACGACATTTTGTGGAACCACTACCTAAGCCGCTGTGGGGCCGGATTTGGTTTGTCGATTTTTGCCAGAAATAGCGATTTTTTAAATATTGAGTCATGTTATTGCTTGTTTTTACCTTACACTGAGTGCTTATTAGGTTACCAAACACGCAGGATACGATGGTTTTTCTATGTATAGCCCAATTTGACTAGTATACGTTTTCGGGGGTTTCAAGAATTTTACTGTCGACAAACGTGATTTCCAAAATGTAAGTTTTGATTCTTCGGTTATGTATTGCGTGCAGGGCACCAAGAATGGCATATATAGGTTTTTCAGCACGCTGAATTAGATGGTTTGGTTGTTTAGTCTCCAACACAAATATATCTTGCAATTTCAGATGTTTAATGAATTTAGGTATCGTATTCTCTCTACCGTATCTGGGTTATATATTGCGTACAAGGCATAGCGAATGTTCTACGAATAGGTTTTTGGTGCTCTGGATACGCTGGTGTGTCTACCTTGAGATTAGCTCGAATACTACGTGGTGCATTTTGAGTTGTTTTCGGTGGGTTTAGGGCCAACTAGGTTTTAGGGTTCTCAATGGAATCAGTTTTACCGGGGTTTTAGTATAGTATATACATCAACGCAAAGCTTGTTACAAAAGATTACACAAAATTGCAACTCGATGAAACCATCCTCATGCCGTAGTTGAATGCGGACAGTTTCGGCTCCATCTTCCGGGTCAAAATGGCAAAAAATAAATCCTAAAGTTTTCAGCAAAAATAAATTTTAACGGTTCTTTACCAAATTTGGCCATACGGTATCAGTTTTATCTATATTATCGCTATACTGGTTTGACATCGAAATACGAGAACAATCTCAGCTTGATCTACAACTTTGCAGACTACGGCATTTTTGTGGGACCAGTGCCTGAAAGGCTGTTGGCCCGAATGTAGATTATCGGCACTTTGCCAGAAATAGCGATTTTTCGATTTTCGCCATGTTATTGTTTGTTTTTACCTCGCATTGAGTGTCTATTAGGTTATCATGCATGCTGGATGCGATGATTTTGCTATGTAGAATATATGTAGTGATTATATATCTTTTCTTGGGTTTTATGCTCGATGAAACCGGTTTTCAATATCCAATGCGTCTTCATTTGTCTAATTATGTATTGCGTACAGCGCATCAAGAATGGTCTATTTATAGATATTTCTTATGGCTGAATACAGTGATTTGGTTACCTATTGTCCATCGGCATGTTGAATGATTTTTCAATAAGTTAAGGAACAATTAACCTGATTTCTAAAATATAGTCTCTCTTCAGTTGTTTGGTTACGTATTGCGTTAAGGTCAACAAGAATTGTCTATATAGGTTTTCCTGTAGGCTTAATACGATGGTTTGGTTATTTTGAGTTCAGCATGATTAATGGCTTTCCAGGCTTTTCATTGGTTTTATGGTCAATAAACCCGATTCCAAGAAAATAGTCGGTCTTCAGTTGTTTGGTTGCATATTGCATTAAGATCATCAATAATTGCCTATATAGGTTTTCTGGTATTCTGAATACAATGGTTGCATTTGTATTGCGTATGTAATAATATCGACGTGACGCTGCTGCATTACGCACTTCCCAGACGTATTGCCCATACGACCCCGGCTATCGTGACTTCAAGGGCGGACATATCGGGTAAATTTTCTTTTATTCGGGTCAGGCCCAAGAAATTACGGAGCTTAGCAAGCCGCAGGAGCGCTTCACAGGATGTGTTCTGATCCTGCCGGACGGGTTGCGCACGTAGTCTACGAGGTACTACCATTGAGTGAGGTCCCCAGGGAGGTTGGCTCCGTCACCTGCTCACAGGCCAAAGAGACCAAACCGCTATTCCCTATCCACGTTTAACCCGGGAAGTGTAAAATTTTGAAAGTTTAAGTTTGATCGAAATCGGTTCCTGTTTCATCGAAGTAACTGCTTTATTTAATTTAGTCAGTGGCTCCCACTAGGGTCCGACAAATCCCTACACGTTTAACGTCGGATCCGCGCGTGTCTATGTTTCATATTTCGGGCGCTCACAGTGAGGTTATAATTTGGGGTAACTTTCTCTTCGGAGTCGCGCTAGTCGTACCTTTACAACAACAATAATTAACAAACTTATTTGTAATCGGCGAGTCACGCTAAGGTTTGCTTCTTCGATGCGCGTGTCAAACCTGAACGTGGGTCTTCGATTTGGGGTGACGTATTTCGAACCCCTTTCTGGTTCCTATCGCTACTATAGGTCAGCAAAACACTTGTACAATTTGGGTTTCCATTGAGCTTTTATTGATGAGTCACAAAAATTTATGGGCATATGGACAGATACGTATTGTACGGGCGAATACAATAAGCGTTATGTCACAGATATGGTACGCTTAATACAAAATGAGCAGAGCATCAATCGGGGCGGGTACTCCGACACAACAATAGATTCATGTAAGCGAAAGGCGGAAGCAAAACAGGCTATGCGAGGTAGAGCGTACAACGGGACGCTTGCAAGGCTTCATCTGGCTCATTCTAATCACGAGACTATAGTACATAATAATCAGTTATTAGTACTCGCTGTTAGTAGCGAGGAGGTTAGCCTATGACAGCATGATACAACCACGACACAATGGTACTTCTCGATAACATGACAAGATTATGAAATGCTCGTCGGTACGACTCCTGAATTCTTTTCTAAAGGTGCGACATCGGTTCAAGGTTAGTTTTGCCCTACTCGCATACATACATATGTACTTAGAATGACCATATAAAATTTGGTATGGAACATCCAACTATGCTGACTAATTTCGGCACTTGTTCCCTATGCAATTACTCCACAAACACAATGGAATTGAGTCCCTAATTGCGGTTAATCCATGATCTAGATCACTATCAAACACAAACATTTCGAATACGCCAACGTGAGTTATAACTACATTAAAAGGAACGATTGGGCGGTCTTGTCTTTCGAACAGCTTGCGGGTCCCGGTAGACTGAGGTTGGGACCGAATTTTGAGCTTCTCCTAATACGAAGTTTTGTTCAATTTACTATGCGGGTTGTACCTATGATTGTAATTGGAACGAGTAATATTAGTGGTGAGGCCTCGTAGGCCATCGGCATTACCCTAATGGTACGAAAACCTACGTTATTTTGACTTGAAAAACGTTCAAAAACGAGCTCTATTTGGTACTAAAATTTAACCTTTATTGCGAGCAATTTCTGCTCGACGAAGCGAGGCAGTAAACGGAGCCCCGGTTGTCAGGACAACGGTAGCAAATTTTCTAGCTTAATCCTGCTCGATTTGTCTCCTTAAGTTGTTCGGTTCGCAATTTTCGAGCTAAATTTTGAGCACAGTTCGATTGGGTCTGGGGGAGTCTTTTGACTTTCAATAACTCCTCGATTTGGCGGTGTTTCTCAGTGCAATTTTGCACGGGGACTGGACTCGACCTTACGTATCGATTTTCTAGGACCGGGTCAACGGTCCTCACAAAAATGGTCCGTCGGGCCAAGGCCCGATAGACTCGATGTCGCATTTAGCGACTTCGATAACCTTGAAATTTGAAATGTATTCACTGGTAATATAACTTATCAACACTGGGGAAGATAATATTTTCCCTTCCTCAGCTAAAATACGTGTGAAAACAAGACCGAAACAGACTTGCGAAAATAGTCTAATCTGTGAAATCTGAGCTGCAATCCGAACGACGGTGGTGCGGGTCGGGTTTGAACTACTCCTAACTTTTGAACGGGCCATGGCTTTGCCGTGCTCAATAGCTTAAACGAAAGACCTAAAGGGCCTCTATAAATACGAGAGAAGATCGTTAAAATCCCTGGGATAAATATCAAGTTATTAACGTGTAAGGTTCGGGTAAGGGCGGACCCCTATCGGGCCGTCGGGTTTATGATTCCGACCCGATAAAGTAGAGTTTTAGTATGAGGTCCGATAACGGACATCCCTATGAAGAAACAGCGAAAGTTTCAGCAAAATTCCTGGAGAGGATCTTGAGATATTTAAATTTTAATCTCGAAATTTACATTTTTGGTGGGGGTTAGGCCACTTCAAGGCCGTCGGGTTTAAGGTTCCTAAGCTAAATCGACAGGTTTTATAAGTACATTCATTAACCGAGAGCATTGCGAAGAAGCTATCAAAATCCTAACAAAATTCTTGGAGTAGATTTTGAAATAGTTAACTTTTCTATTTTGGCGGGGGCGAGCCCCTTCAAGGCCGTCGGGTTTATGATCCCGACGTAATATTTGAACGTTTCAAGTGTTAAATCAATGACTCGGACCCTGCTCGAGATCCGGGTAAAATTTGAATCAAAACATTGGGGTAATTCCTACGATATAACGATTTTCGACTTAGGCGAGATTTCTCATTCGCGGGACGTTGAATTAGCGTGTCGGCGAAGTATTCGTAGGCGCACGATACCTACAGTGCTATAATCTCACTGCCAAAATTTAACTGCGTTCCAGCGATAACTTTGGATCTCTCCAATAAACAATTTCGACCTATGTTATTCTCACTAAACAGCAGAAACAACGGGCCACCCTGTGCCCAACGAAAACGAGAAAACAAAGGAAATCTTGAGCAAAATATTTGAGAAGCGCTTAGCAAAAGCTGGTACTTCATGACTTCGGATGATTCGGAGTTCAATTAACAGTTTCCATTCCAAACAGGCTTTGTTTAACCTCGGTCAGCTCAATACTCAAACTTTTCGATCCTAACTCAGCTCAGGGAGTCATGTAAAATTATTCGTAACGCGAGTGTCGCGTTTGTTTGTACCCTAACTCATTGACCGAGGGAGGTCCAGTATGACTTCGAGGGTTTGATCTAAATGTGCAGATAGCGGCAGCGGATCCGTGCGACAAGCTAGGACGGGCAGGACTATCATGTAAAAGGGAAGTGTGGACAGGGGAGGCAAGATACTATACCTCGATGCGTCTACTGTTATACTATTCAACCTTACGGGCGAACTAATAACGTTACTTCTACCTGGCAGGACTATACGACTACCTTAACCGCCTCCCTGTCCACACTTACAGTCTTGCTATCCGATCGTCGACGTCCATCGCGCGCGTCCATCCGTCCGCGAACCAAAGCGAAAAACCAAACGTTAGTAATAATAAACCATCAACAAGTGTGAGTACTGAAAGATGAAGAGCGTCAGAGCCGGTCTGCAAACCGACCGAACTCTGCGCTGCCGAAGTCATACTGAACGCTAAAATGTTTACGCGTCTCTGCTTTTATACTCAATTTCAAAATTTTGAAATTTCAAGCTTCGCGGCGGTTAAAGTGCTTGCTCAGCACTTTTAGTCCGATTTCTGATTTAGTTTTATTTAACTAAATCAATATCCTTATCGGCCGAATTCCAGTCATATTTGGGGCCGATTTTCTGTCAAAATCTTATAAAACTAAGCTTAATTTACGACCTTGTTTATATTAATTTAATATAAAATCAATATAAGTGTATAATAATATCTAAAACTTTCTAGAAGTTTCTACACAAAATGAATCTAGCTTCAATTTATAAACCGCCATTCCCTAATAAGCTATCAGTTCTACATCAAACGTACACCAAGTTAGAGCTGCTGTTTTACAAAACCTATATTGATTGCCAGCTTAATGCAAACGTTTATAAATTTGGTATCGGTTGCCGTCCAACTTTGCTGATAAGACGTTATTGGAACATTAAATAATCCAAACTTCATATAAATTTAATGTACGACGTCCACCTTATTTGCTCAAACAGCGGCTATTGGTCGACTTACATACGAGGCTTCCAAAACTTTTATATCAAATTCATACCGCGTTAATATTTACTTAAGCGAGTGTGCTGCTATTAATAGGAAGCTGAAGACAGTTTAAGACCAAACGTACAACTCGTGGCCGGTCAGTGTGTCCCTGCGTACTAACTTTATACAAGGCTGATAAAGTTTCCAACACTTTGATATTAAACTAGCATTAAATATAGATATACATATATGCATATTGTAGCCTACGTGGTCCTAGGTGTGTTAAGTCCCACCGTAGATTACACACGAAACTACTACAATGCGAGCACCAAGAGATATTTTATTTTGTGAGCTTTATCCTAGAACCTTAATGTGTCACCACGTATAATTCAGACGATTTATTTCGCACACTACGACAAATTACAATTTTTACACAAACGTTTAAACAAATAAACGGCTGAACCGTACTCACCTTGATTGCACAGCTTCTGAGGCCGACTGAGGCCCTGATCTAACTGCGCAACCACTTAAATACTCAAGCTATATGTTTACTCCCAATTTTCTCCCTATTGATTTCTCTAAGCGATCGAAATTACATAATAAGTTTTCCAAGTTTTACTCTGGTTCCACTCCCCTAAAATTCCCTCTTAAACCTAAGTGAATTTTAGTCGTTAGAGAATGATTTTTTGTGAATTTCCCCGAATTCTTAAGTATAAACAAAATTTAAGATTTTAATCGAAAATTCAGCAGATACACATACACATATCCGCTAATGTAGGCCTAATGCTTAAGGCACCCAACCCTTACACTCAAATTCGATATATTTAAATTCTATGCCTTAGGCTCACATAAAACTTTCAATTTTGTTACTCCCTTGAAAACTCCCTCGAAATTAGCTAAGTCTCAAAATTCTCATGGGCCCTGTACAAAAGTTCCAACACACTACGAAATACATCAAGTGCTCATAGAAACGTAAACACACGACAAATGATACTGCATACATACACTACTTTCCGACATACAACAAAGTCATAAACATATTATGTGTCACAAACATACACTTCGTAAGGAATAAACATATACAATACATATACTTTTGTATACAATAGTTCATAACAACAATGTAGACCGTAAACACACAATAAATGTATTGCACAGATGGTAAACAAACAAACAGTACTTAAGGGAAGCAAATTAGCCCATGTGAAGTGGATTTAAGGGCGTCGGCCCGGTGTGTTTTGGGTTTACGACCTAATACGTCCCCCCGGGCTCACATAAGGGAATTTGTTCCCAAAGCAATACCTCGTTACAATATACACATATATATACACCAGGGGCGGATCCAGGGGGGGGGGGGGGTGGGGGGGGGGGAACACCCCCCCCCGAAATTTTTTCCCATGCGAAAACTTAGTAAGGGTCCATGCGTCGCGGCGAAACTTGTGATCACTGTTTCACATGTTTCTGTCGCGAATATGAACAGCGTGTTTCAGCTTTCGGCCTGACTGTTATGACTAATACGTTGCTGCTGCTGCTGGTGTATGTTGATATTATATACCATTGTTACATAATGAAAGTTGCAATAACTGAAGAACTGTTGCTTACCATATGGTGGAGCTTCTTCCGGCTTCGCATCACCATTTGTTGACATCACCATCGGCATTGCTCGCTGAAACAATATGGGACCAGTAGCAACAACGGCAGTTGAGGAAAAATGCCGGTAGCACCGAGTTGCCGAAATAGGCTGTTCATGTTCGCAGACGCGAATTAGGCACCTAGCCGCTCGGGGCGCGACAATTACTGTCCAACTCGGCGCTCTTCTTATAGATGAGATTTACAGGGCGAACTGTTGCCGACGCTTCGAGCTGGCAAAGTTGGTAATGATACTGTTGATATCCAAAACTATGTCCTGATGAATATTGAGCATTGCAAGTCCGTTTAGTCGGCTTTCCAGCATAGTAGAGCGGAGGAAGGTTTTGACACGCTTCAGAGTGGAGAATGATCGCTCACTTGTCGCGGTCGAAATAGGTAACGTAGCCAATACCTTAAGCAGGATACGGACGTTGGGATAGAGTGCTTCGTTGCAAATTGCCAGAGCTCCAACTGCTGTTCCCGGTTTTTCAGTCAGTCTCGAGCAGTGCGCTTTCCATAGCTTAAGTTCTTCCTGAAGAATCACTACAGAAAGTGCGGGCAATAAATTTTCGTAGAATTGGAATGTATTGGGCGGTATCATCTTGAGAACGCTCGGCTGCGTCCGACGTTGAGGGCCGCGGTAATTTTTGGAAATACTGACCAATATTAGGCTGATGGCGTTTCATTTCATTTAGATATATTTGATAAGTATAATTTTAGTTTCCTAATTTTGAGCACATGTAATTTTAAGCCTGGAAATTAAAAATAAAAAACGAAGTCCTCGATTTGCCTTGTGGGGGCAGAAATCGCAACCTCGGAGATCGCCACCGCGAGTACCAACCTTCGTTGAGGGGGGGGGGGGTGCGTGACGGTCCTGTTTACAGCTCGTGCACGTCTTGTGGACCCGACACTGCCGCACTTGAAAACACCCCCCCCCCGAAAATTTTTTCTGGATCCGCCACTGATATACACATACATTTTTTCATTTTATAGAAACTTTCATATACTTCCTATACTCGGGATTGGGGTTACAAGGCTCGGCTTAAGTAAACAAAAGAAAGAAAAGCGAGGGCAAGGGATAAAAAGAGGGTGGGGGTCCCCGAAGGATGGCCGGAGTGCCCACAAGGCCTCGGATTCGGACTCAGTACGTCCGTCCGAGCAAAAAGATATGTAACAGGGCCGTATTCGGTCTACAGGGGGAAAAATGGGCTCTTGGGGCAGGGTCCATGCCAAATTTTTCCAAATGAGGGTGTTTTAAACGGTCCCCTGGGTTCGGGGTGCACTTTTCTGGGGTGTTTTATATACTTTTGGGTTAGTCTCCACAAGGGAATAAAATGATGGGTGACACGCCTGTCGGGGCGTTACTGCTGAAATCTTCATATGGGGTGTCTAAAGGTGGTTGCAGCGGGACCGGTCCGGGCTTAAATTAAAGCCGCGGGTCTAGGGATTACAACGGTGCCACATATATATTCGTGCGTTCAGTAGTCGTTGACTTATTTAATTAAATGTCTTCTACTCGCTTATGTATGTACAAATTTACTAATAAGTCCGCGGATCCGGGTCGGATCTCCACGAAACCGGTCTCATTCGAAAGACCGTAACATTTCCTATAATAAATGTTAAGCACTTAATTCCGAATTCCCAACGGTTCCGGAGATATAGACCGGCGCCGATACTTTCGGTTTCTGAATTTCATAAATTTTCTTTTAAATTTTATCTTTCATTTTGGCCAGCGAAAATGAACGCTGGTAAATAAGACTTCATAAAACACTGCTAACTACCAGTGTACGTCTGAAACTCCTACACTGGTAAACTTGATAACGGGCAGGTTCACTTAAGAATTTCACGAAATTTGCTCGTTTGCTACTCGCTTTCGGGCGGACAGCCGTATTTTTTTGTGGTCCTCATTCGTGAGGACGGTCGTGACGGGTATCCGTCACGGCCAGTCATTTCAATAACGATTTGTAACCAATTTTGTGGTCCTACCATTCGGGGTAGGGCAATTCCTACGTAGAGGCTTATACTGGGTTCAGCGGGGGAGTCGTACCGTCCTAAACTTCTCTACCAATCGAGTACCGCAAGGGCTCGCCATACTCACGTTCTGCACTTATAAAATATCAATCTGCATGCATGAAAATCCCTAAAATTCCTTCTAAAACATCCCAAATAAGTTACATTCCATCAATCGTACTTCCAACCTAAAAATTACTAAGATACAGCAAAATATAACAACCAGCGTACGTAAAATCATGGTAGAATACAGGCGCTTTTATGGCCTGTTCAACCCAATAAAATAGTACAATTACAGCACGACATGATCATAAAACAGTATACAATGGTAACAATAGGGCGGCGCTTTTATGGCCTCATATAATAACAATGAACGGTATAAATATAATATAACACTCATATGCAAATGGTTAACAAAGATCATCCCAATCAAGCGGCTGGATCGTGTACCTGAAAATACATATGAGCAACAACATTGATTCCAACGGTACACAATCATATGATACGATTATGGAAACAGATATCGAAAACGTGCCTTTATGGCCATCAAAAGTACTACAATAACGACGATAATGATACGTAATTCAAATACATATATGTACCAATGATGCCTTTATGACCAACAATAATATGGTAGAAGTCATGATAATGCCAATATAAATACCAAGGCGTGCCTTTAGGACACTACAATTAATATGTATATAGATGGATATATATATATATATATATATATTTGTATGTACTGCAACAATTCCCTGACGATTATCCATCCCTAAAATAGCAATAAAGATACCCATCTTGATCAAAACGATGTCGGCGGTGCAGGCCGAAATACTGGAAATGCAAGTTGGTTACATAGCGGGACGCTTTGAACCTAATTATTCCGCTTACCTATATATAGATATATATGATGCTATTGAATTTGTTCCTATTACGTACATGTATACCTTGATTTCAGCTCTGTTTCAATTATAAACGTATGTACCTGATAATTTCTGATTTGTTGTAATTATGTACTTACATAACGGTATTATTCTTGCGAGTTGTTTCAATTGCTGGTTTACATATACACGGTGGTTCATGGTTTGTGCCAGTTAGGCAGTTTACATATGGGGTGACAACAGGGCTTTATGGTCGATGGGTATATATGGAGGAACTCGGTTTATATATTCTCTTACGCCAAGAGGCGACTAATTGATTCTGCTTACATAGATGTACGTATTGCAAGGCGAGGGTGGGTTCCGTACCCTTTTGGGCTATTCCCATCGGGTGTTCCAGGTTGGGGAGGCTCTGGCGGCTGAATTTGGAAATGTTGGCCACTATTCATGTGGTCATGATTAGTGGGGAACTCGACTAAATGTTGACCATTACACTATGGACAGGATTTTTAGTGTTCGGTAAAATGTTGTCCATTACCCTGTGGACAGGATTTTCGGTATTCGCTAAAAATGTTGTCCATTATACTGTGGACATAATTATTGGTGGTCGAAAAATGTTGACCATTGCACTGTGGTCAAATTTATTTTTGTTCGAAAAAATGTTGACCATTGAGGTGTGGTCAGGATTATTGTAAATGTTGACCATTATTGTGTGGTCAAAATTATGGGTTTATCGGTAAAAGTTTGCCATTAGACTGTGGTCAGGATTATCCACCTCGTAGCGATCCGTATGGATCTGTTACACGTACAAGTCACCAAGTTTTTTATAGCTTTTCAGCAGACTGAATACAAGGGTTTGGTTATTTAGACACCAGCACAAATACTTGATGCGCTATGAGTTGTTTTCGTTGTGTTTAGGATCGACGAGGTTTTATGGTTTTCAATGGGTATAGAGTTACAGGTGATTAAACTATATAACTTAAAATGATATCGCGGTTGGTCTGTTTCATCCTTGCTTGCGAGTTACTAGTTTATATTTTTTGGGCGTAATTGTATTTAAGGAAGTGAAGAAAGTTGCGTCTGGCATTCTTAAAAGTTTTCAACATGAAGTTGATAGCCTTTCAAAACGCAGCAAAGCAGGAGAAGCAGCGTTTTTAGATCTGTACAAACAGCTGATAGAAATGCCAGGTAGATCTATTTTTGAATAACATGTAACTTACTATACCACGAGTGCTAATAGACTCAGGATAGTAGCTTTTCACATTTTTCATGCCTATGTTCTTACAATTGTATACACCAGATTGTTGTTTAGTGAAAATCGCGAACTGTATCGTACGAAAAACGCGAACTGTATCGTACCAAAATTCGCGTTCACATTGCTGCCATCGGTATTGGCAGTTCAGTGAAAAATAAAGGCTTTGCGATTCAGGAAAGGAATTTGTGTTTCTGAGCATTTGTTCATTTCGCAAGTTTGTCCGAATTCATGCAATTGCATGCTAAATGGAATACCTATGTTTGCTGTTTATGGGCGTGTTAGAATATACGGAAAACGCGATTGGTAGTCGCGTTGTATGAGTACCCGATGAGCAAATTGCGATGTTAAATCGCAAAATAGTCACCGCGAACAACACTTGCGTGTTCTACATGGCAAATCGTGTGCGTGCAAATAAAAGAAAAGCATGATTGGGCGCGATCACCGCTTTTGCGACCGTGAAATGGTTTTAAAAGAGAAGGGTCCATCTGTAAGCACTTAAAGTAGACAAGCGAATAATTTTGCCTTTTGGCTGTCAGTCCGATCACTGGCCTGCTCAGAGCCTTCTCAAAAGTGGGCAACTTCTGCGGCTCCTATTTTTATTCTCTTGAGAAATTTTAAACTAGGGGCGCCAAAAGTTTAATCTGTATGTGTGCACAATTCTATATTTTCAAGTATTACATGCCGCATAAATATTTACAGGCTACATAACGACGTTTTAGCATTAGAAATAAAGGTAACTAATGTTTAAAACATCAGGAAGATGTCAGATTTGGTAATTGGGAGGTGCGCCACACCGTCTGTACACAGGCGAGGATGAGGGCAATTATGTTGCTCTTCGATTGTGCATTCCTTGTTTTTTGGCCTCCAACTTTAACACTGGGGGAACGATAAACTACCATATGGGATTTTCTTTTTGGTTAGCTACAAGGAAACCGTGTCACCAACTGACAGGTATTATGTTTGCATTTTAGTATATATTTCACAACCTTGTGACGTGTATTGTTATTGTCGCATAAACAGATATAGAATTCGTGTTTCAGCAGGTCGTGCCTGAATTCACACATCAGTTTATTATAAATAAAATCAAAATAAAAGCAGTTCACTCCTGTTATAACCGTTTTGTCTGAACGATTATTTTTGATTTAGCGTCAGGGGAGGTAAAGTTTACTTACGAATCCGTTCGAAATCTTTGTAAAGCTCTAGATTTTGGTGCACTCTCCGTGGAGACACCAGTTTCTATTTATATGTGTTAGTGAAAAGATGTACAGCAGTAAAGCCTTCTGTAATAACATTACTAGGTTTGTAACCATCTACAGTGGCGTTTCTTTTGCTAGACACGAAACAATGCCCCAGGTAAATACATTTAAGCCAAATGGCTAGCACTGCTATATAATTCACGGGATAGTAATTATAGCATAGTACGAATCATATTTGAATAATTGTGATAACTTATTTTATTTTGAGTGATATACACTTTTAATACAAAAGAATGCGGCGTTTTAATCATCCTATATTTTAGTTCAGCTCCGTTGTGTCTGGATATTCGCTTAACACTGTTTCAACAGATTATGCTTTGTGTTTTATATTTATGCATTCCACTTCCATGTTGCAACTGAATTAATATAGAACTACGTAGTTGCGATGACGCTTTGTCTTGTCGTGGACTGTCTATATAGAAAAACAAATATATTTTCGTTGATTTTATTGAAAATGTAATATTCGGAGATTAGCTGTTTTGCATTGCTGCAGATCCGCTTTTGTATACTGCCGAACTCGAGCAAAGAGCTGCACGTTCGACGGAACTGGAACTGGAATGCGAAACTTTACGTCAAACATTGGAGCAATATAATTCTGAATTTACGGAAGTTAAAAATCAAGGTATGTAAAATACCATTTTTATTTAAAATCAGAATTGTAATCTTTACTCGCAACAGATAAAACACCGACTGAACTGGTGTTTGGAATAATTCTTGCTTTCAGAATATCGAAAATGTTCAGTCTCTGCTGAGCTGGTGTTTGGAAGAATTCTTGTTTTCAGAATATCGAAAATCTTCAGTCTCTTCGAGTAGATATCGAAAATGGCTGAAATATCTCGAACTTTTAGGCCATGGACCCAGGGTTTTTTGGTTTTTCGGGGTGTGCAAAAGTCTGTGCATTCTCAAATTTCGGGGTGCAAATTCAAACAGTTGCTCGAAACTTCCAGTCATCTTTTTCCATTCATATCTATGCATTATATATGGTGCCATTGTTATCTATATTGCAATTTTTGTATTTAGACCAAACGTGTTAGAATATATAGGTGTTTCGGCGTAAAATTTGGTAAAATTTGGTACTGACATGCCTTTCAAAACAAAAGAAATCTATTTGGAATTTAAATTAAAAAATTTGTCGAAAAATTCAGTGTACAAAAGATTGCGCATTCTGAAATTGAGGTGTGCATTCTCAAATTTTCGTGTGCAAGTGCACAGGATTTTGTACAAATCTAAAACCCTGCATGGACCATACTGAACACCTGCTAAGTGTTATATGAAGTGAGAGCTTTATTTATTCAACCAATTGTACTCGAACATATTCAATAGTTACATAGTCCTCACTTTGCAAATTTTTAAATGGTGGTTTCGTTTGCAGCTCTCAATTTTTATATCATAAGTTCCGTTCAACTTAGAAGAAGAACGTTATGCATTTAATAATTAGCCTATTTATAGAAACTTATTGATCGAATGGAAGAATAGATTCTAATTTAAGTGGCTTGGGCTTAGAAACTTAACTTAAATAAAAGTATAAATTTAGCAGAAAAATCTCTTTGCAAAAATTAAATGTTGATTGGGCAGTAAATTAGACGTTTTCGTGGCTCCGTTTGATTATTTTTAGAAGTATCTAACGCTTTGCCTACTTCGAGTGCTCAGATATGTTATGTACGTGTTTTCGCATGTGTCTACTGTTATGGTTGCGATTGCGCTACAGTATAGGGGTTACATGAATATTTTGTTACAATATATGCATAGTATTTATATAAAGCAATGTTGTTGCAGAAGTTACTATTCGGCATCTTCACGCTAAGATTAAACAATACGAAGAGAAAGTAGACGCATCTGTGCAGGTAAATCTGTGGCATTTACTACTTGTAGCTAAATGTACCGCTGAATGGACCTAGTCACTTGCACAGCTTAAATGAAATGGTTAATTATCCGTTTTGCATCACACCTATTGATATCGTTTTAGTAAGCTAGTTAACGTTTTCAGCTACACAATATTTTTAATATCTGTGCAGAAACTGGACCTGTATATTTCTAGAATTCGGCCTTAAGTTTTAATTTTACAGTTGGCTGAAAGGTCGAAGCTCGTCATTAAATTATAGAATTTCAATGTACAAGCTTTGAATAATGCTGTGTAGCAATGCACAAAATAACCAACCTGGTCGTAGAAAGTTATATAAATAGTTTGAAACTTATGGGTGGAAAGAGGTTTTGGATAGCATAGAATCTCATCTATGGCTCATTATTTGAGTTTGCCGTTGAACATTTGGGGATTAATTTTGACCTATATGACGACCTGGTACTAGCTTTCTAATTCTTCTTGTCTGAATTATTTCAATTTCTTGCCATATGTATGTATAACACTACGATTAGCTGTATTCCCTGCATTGTATATACTTGAGATATCAGTTCAGCATCGTGATATGGACTGAAAACTTCTGTTACCATGGTACTCACACTATTGCTACTAATGCTAGTGACTCGCAAACGAGGGTGAAACGGAGCGAGAGTGGTTTCGTTTTTAAGTTATCAGTACATAGTGAAACGTAGTGGAGTGTGTGTTGCAGGGGTGAAGTATTTTAAATTCCGTCTG
>JASANE010007636.1:0-16850 GCA_030248225.1 Trileptium ribeirensis
CTGCATGACACTGTTCGAAGCAATAGTTACCAACTACTTTCAGTCTGCATGCCCAAACTTGTTGCATAGCGAGATGATGTTTGGCGGCCGACAGCGTAGGAGATTTTGAAGCCTTGGCTTTGATTGTGCGGTTGGAGATGTTTGTAATGGAACTAAATACGCAACACTGTTGCCGTCGCGATGTTTGTTGGAAGTGACAGTCCCTGCGCGGTTTGTTGGTGTCATGCTGCTACCATTTTACAATGAAATGTCATACAATTTTACCTTAAAATCCGTCCAAGTTTTAGTACAATAAATTTTCAATTTTTTTCTATTTTCACAAAATTTGCACAGCTCACAGCTTTGTGCGTGATATTTAGTATATACCGGAATATCTTCACGCGTCGTTAAATTCCATATAAACAAGAAGAAATTGCAGTTGAAATAAGCATTTTACTAGGAGAGAGCATAGTTCGGTTTAAAAAAGAGAGTTGTTTTTATTGTGATCAGTAACCACGGGATTTAAAGGTTTGTGTTGTTTGTTCGACGTCGAACGCAAGAATTGGTGATTGTTAAAAAGTTTATTTGATGTTGTTAGTTAGAATTGCTAATAACTGACTAACAAAAATCTGTTAAATGATCCTTCGGACCGGATTCGGACCAATACTCGAAAAATGGAGCTACAGTCCACAAACAAAGCATTTGGCAACATTGAAAATTGAGTATTGGGTAAAAACTACTTATTTCATGGCCAAATTGCTTAAATTATAACGCGTTAGTTTTAGACAAGGGCTCAACTTGAAGTCAAACAGCGAGCTGGGAAAGCCTAGCTCAACGGCCAACACATAGTCCAACGTACAATCACTAGTTGACTGGCAAGAAGCTTCTCTTACTATAATTCACATTTAATTTTCGTAAATCTACTTTAGCGTTTGTTTAAAAATTTTCACGATTTGCACACAAAAACTGTGTGAAGCGTGAATTCAGCGGCTTAAGTGCGGAATCATACATCTATTTATACTGCACCGTATTTTTGCTGTCGTCTGCCTAGGCGTAAGATTCGATGCTTGCCATAGTACGCTGCGCAAAACTTCGGTCTTAAATAAATGCTGTAGAAATCCATTGTTAACAATTTTTTTTAGCCGACAAGCGATTTTTATGCAAATTCTGTGAATAACAAATACTATAGAAATATTTTCGAATATAAAACTCCTATAGTAGTAAAACAATTTTGGAAGTCAGCCATCCGTTGAACTGTTGGCCAGCCGTTTGCCGTAGGCAGACCGATTGAATTTCAACCCGGCCGTTGTCCAAAACTAATTAATACTCACCAAGTTATCCGTGTATTGTTATTTAAGTCGACAGAAACAACGATGCACTTTGGTACATACATTATATAATATATTTTAATACATATATCGTGCAGCATTACATAGTTTATCAGCATAATGTAAGTAATTGCACACAAATAGGTGTTTGGTAGTCAATTCATGGTAATTTTATTTTAGTTGAACTTTTGCGGCACGAATTAACGTGTAAAATTTTTTCAACAGCGGCGAATTGAACCTTGATCGTGTGGTTGTGCGCGGACTCCAACCAACTTATTTCTGTACTTTCTGGAAAATAATATTGCTGCTAATCGCGCTGAAACAGAGCGTCTTTTAGCAAAAAGCTGGCAGATCAACGCCCAGTCACAGCTATTTTTGTTATAAACTCGATTTAAAGTATTTATAACAAAATTGTAACTACCGGAACCTGTGATAACTGCAGCAACATCTGCTTTAGTAAGTGAGCTGCAGGACATCGGAAAGCATTACGCAATAATAAACAATATTTATTTTATATATATGATTTAGGATTTAATATATTTTAACTGAAATTTATTATAAAATTTGAAATTTATAATGTGGAATATATTTTGCATTATGAATTCATGTGTTGGCAATTACGTTAGTCCAATACTTGGCTTGGAAAACCGCTTAGCATTCAACTCGCGTAGAATTGTTCATAGTGCTAAAAACAAAAATCGTCCGAATTAGGTATAAAACAATTTGAATCATGCCACTTTTAGACAGCAAAGTTTGTTATATTTATAGCAATATATTCTTCCACATATAACTTTTTCTATATTGTCAGGCTACTGATGAATATAATTAGAGTTTTTAATGATGTTACTAAAATTGTAGCAACAATACATTGAATACATGTTTGTTAATTTTACTTTTTCGCTTATTATGTTTAAAAAGATATGGTGGTTGTTTAACATTTTCCTTCTTAAGCGAAAGCGTATTTTGAACAATCTTGAACAAACTTTTGTTGTAACCGCGGCTTAAACCTGGACCGCCCGGGTGCGAGTCTTGTGCGCTAGTTACGACTCTACATAGAAACAGTTGCTCTGTTCCTTAAGGAACCTCACAAGACGAACAAATAAGGACTGAATGACAAACTCGACAATCAACTCGCCACGCAATGTACGCTATGCCCAATGTGTCAATATACGAACAAAACGGTTAAATACTTAAGACCATTCGTAGTCAAGAACAAAGTTTTGTAACGCTAAAAACAATACGAGAACTATAGTAAGGTGTGCCCACTAAGACTGTTACTAGATGCCTCGCACTGACCGTTTGGTTTGTGCCATTGTGGGGTAATATGTTCATCCTGAAGCCTGTTGCATTGTGATATATGCTTCTATGGTTATACTCGTTAATATTTGTGAACATTTATAAAGATCTCAACTGCGGCATGCAAATTTGCAGTTTATCAATTTACATCAATAAAATAAACGACATAGCAGGGACTTTAATTGCCCTATCTTTGCGTTATGTTAGTCCCATGATGATTTTATATGTTAAGAGCATCGTTTATTAGCTTAGAACAAAAATGACAATAAATGTAAAATTAAGGTGCCGGTGAAGTGGAAGACGTACCTACTGGACTGCTAGAACGGGACAGCACGTTAGACTGCTTCGTCACTGACATGCATTACTTTGCGGGTCATTTGAACTGTGGTGCGAGTTTCCCAAAAAGATTTGAAACGCTGCAGATATTTTAGTTTTACAATTTAGAACGCGTTGAACTTAATTAACAGTAATAAACCAGACCGACGTGGCAGAAACTAAACACGGAGAGATAGCTACCCAAATTACGCGGTTAGAGCCAGCAACACCCTTATAAAACCACTACACTTTCAGAAAAACGATTTTGATCACCATTTTATGTCCTAGCTCATGTGTGTTTTTGGTTTATTAAAAACACTGAAAAAATCAGAAATATTGCTGCAGTAGTCGTTTAGTTTACTCAAAGGTTACGCGGCAGCAGAGAAACACTTAATGGTTGCTATTACCTAGGGTAAACCCTAACGGAAAAAATTAAAAGTAGTTTTATTTACGGTTTAAAAACCAATTGGCTTTGAGTTTACTCGATTTAAAGACAATCAATTTTTCTCGGTGCGCTCAAAAGATGTGGTTCTAAGTTACGCGACCTCGAATGGGTTTGGTACGAACTATGGCGCAAAAAATTTATTTCAAATTGGACTTATAGTGAATTGCTGAACATTGCAAGTATTCAACATTTCACTCGCAAGATGATTAAAATTTGTTGCACAGGTCTTATTATATCGCTTTTTCCTTTTGGGAAAGAAATGTTTCGTAGTAACAATATTCAGGGAATCACCATAAAGACTGACTTGAAACGACAATTTTGGCGTCAAATAAATTCGGGCCAAACAAATTCAGGTAACAGCTTAATTATAATGACCTCTGTCTCTGAGCACGCCGCTTTAAATCGGCTCGTTTTAAAACGGTAAAACCTAAAACAAATCAAAATGATGGTAAATTTGGGTTTGGTAACGCAAATCAAAATGACAATTAACTTTAACCATATCTTGCAGCGTACCCAGTACAATGTTTGGTCAAATTACGAAATGCAATGCATCGCGCAAATTCAAGTTGAAACATAACTAAAATCTACATTTAAGTAGCATTTCAAGAATAATTGAATGTAATTTTAATTTGGTTTGTAGATTTCGTTGATTCCTTTTTAAAATTTTTAAGATTATTAAGATAAATTCGTTACTGCTGCTTTATGTAATACTAGGCGTTACAATAGAAGTCTCATATTGGCCTGTTTTGGTGCAGTAATATGCATGTATGTATATTTTAGCCGTCTAAAATAGAGCTGGAATTCCGAAACCTATTGTTTTGTAAACAATCATGATACCAAAGGGTAACTTGTTCCATAAAACGGTATAAACGCTTTGTATACATAGTTTTGTAAACAATCATGATACCCAAGCTATTTCTTTAAAACGCTATAAACGCTTGGTGTGTATTGCTTTGTAAACAATCATGATACCCAAGCTAACTTGTTTCTTGAAACGCTATAAACGCTTTGTATGTATTGTTTTGTAAACAATCTTGATACCCGAGCTAACTTGTTTCTTAAAACGCTATAAACACCTTGTATGTATTGTTTTGTAAACAATCATGATACCCGAGTTAACTTGTTTCTTAAAACGCTATAAACGCTTTGTATGTATTGTTTTGTAAACAATCATGATACCCGAGCTAACTTGTTTCTTAAAACGCTATAAACGCTTTGTATGTATTGTTTTGTAAACAATCATGATACCCGAGCTAACTTGTTTCTTAAAACGCTATAAACGCTTTGTATGTATTGTTTTGTAAACAATCATGATACCCAAGCTATTTCTTTAAAACGCTATAAACGCTTGGTGTGTATTGCTTTGTAAACAATCATGATACCCAGGCTAATTTGTTTCTTAAAGCGGTTTAAACGTTGGCTTAATTGATGTGCATTGAAAATTTTAAAATGTAAACAAAAGTGCGAATTTGGAATCCAAAATCCTAGGCCATCAAACCCTTGGGACGTATGAACTTACCAAGCATGAACCATCATGCAACAATGTGAGCCCGGAAACGGACACATTGTCAGCGCGAAAATCAGACACCGGAAAGAATCTGATTGATTCTTGATAATCTGAATTATTTGTCCAATACGAGGTGCCACAAAGCTGAATATTGCAGTTTGGAACTAAGTTTTCAAGGGCCTGTTGACGTTTGTACATATCAAGACGAGTCGTATATACAGATGCTAGTATTAGATATTGCTTAGAAGTGTTGAATGTTGCGTCGATGGCACGAAAATCTAGTATATCCAGCATCACAAATTGCTCCTGGAAAACGTATAACATCGTGGAAAATTCAATCTAATGTGATTTATTTCAGAAAAAAACAAACTCTTAAGAATCTCCCCAATAAATGTAACATCCGATATTTTATGGCATATCCCAGGTAACTATTTAAATGTCCGCAGTCAAACAAAGTTTATAAACCGTTTCTATGTTTTGTCGGTAAATTTGTAGCAGCTGGACTGAACAATATGTATTAAGTAATAGTGTAGAATTATTATATGCTCGCGCATATTCCTCAAAAATTGTTTTATACGAGAGTTTTCGAACAATTGAAACAAAGGTAAACATAATAGCCGAAACATTAAGTTGAGATGTTCAAGTATTTGGGATTTGTCATCAGCAGCGATGGAACCACTGCGGCTGATACAAGTACGCGGATCAGTGCAGCTTGGCTGATGTGGGGTAGGTGACTGGAATGTTTTTTGACCTTCGAATCCCTACCGACTCAAAATGAAAATCTACAAATCTTCGGGCGAAGTTGCGCTGTATGGAACTAAATTCAGGCCAATAAGCAGTAAACAAGAACAAGCCATGTATGTCGCGAAAGCAGGGATAGTGTGGGGCACAACTGGAGTTAGCCATATCGATGATATCTCAAACAAAGATAACACAAATCGAATGGGAGTGGCACCAATAAAGAACAAGATGCGCGAAACTCGCCTGTAGTGGTACGGGTACCTACTGCGTAGCTACGAGACCTCTATGGCTATACAAAGAATATCATCCACAAAGGAAAACTACCATGAGGACCATTAAAGATGCGTTGGCTAGATCGAATCAAAGCAAACATGGATTCTATCAATGCCATGCCAGAGGATACATTGGATCGATCTAAATGGACAAGATTGACCATAGCAGCGGAACTCGTTACTACATGTGAAAATCGATAGAAATGAAGAATCTGCCAAAAAACGGCTTTTATGATATTCATTTAGATGGTACTGTAGATAGTTCTAAATCATTTTGCTTCGTTATTATCAAAATCGGACACTTTATGTCTATTCCGACTGATATTTCGTTTCCTCTACACCAGATACTTTACCCAATACGTGTCAATACAATTTAACATCCGGTTGTTTCCAGATTTTCTTATGTCATTTCTGATTCAACCCATTTTTCAAAACAAAGTAATCAATACATTTTCTGTTTACTATTAAAGATACACATATTCCTTTCCACAAATTATCATCTTAAAACTTTCCTAAAGAAATTCTTTTTTGTTTTCAGTGCACATACTGCGAGGCATAGCATGTTTGACAGAGATATGGTGCAAACACTTGTCTAGTACGATTCAAGAATGATCCAAGGAGCTGACGGATGTTAGGTCATAATGTAAGACATTTAACAATTAAGAATGATTTCTCAACAACATAACCATAGTAGTAAATGGGAAAGCGTTGCCTGAATGCGATGATGTGGACTAACTGTTGTTGGAACTACTCTACAGTGATTTCCAAGCTTTTTTATAAAATATTTTGAAAACTGAAATATCATAAATACTGTAATAATAGTACACATGAGACTAAGTAAAGAGTGTCCTATTATATAATTACTATAACAATAAGTACTTACCATATACCATTGTATGTTTTGTTCAACTTTGTGCCTTCCATATCAAAGTCGCTGTTAAGTATAACAAACTCCGCGCTTACCGTTTCTTATATATCTGTTCTATTTACGCTTTCGAGAAGCAAACCCAAAAGTCCTATCGTATGAGCCGTCTCTTTTGCCAGTATTAAACCCAATCACGTTTTCTATAGTTTCTTTAATCCAGGTAATGTATGATATATAACAATTACATTCAGCATAGCATAAGACATTTTTAGGACTTACGTTTGATGCGCTTAAATTTGACGGTCGCAAGTGACATTCCAACGATTGAAAAATGGTATTATTATTATTGGCTGAGCTCATCAATGGGTTAACAGTCAATTGTAAGATAATCGTATTGTTGGTACGTATATCCGAAGAATCAATAATTGTTGAACCATTCAGAAGCTTAACCTGCAGACAACCTGAAGACAAACAATACTACTATCGTTTTAGAGTAAGTTTTGTAATTTACATAAATCCTAGATGGATAATATAGCGACTAAATTTGAATGTAAAATTTGCGTTCAACAAACGTTATCCGAATATGTAATGTATTATACAGCCAGAAGCCTTTATATATGACGTATTCAAGGTTGAGGTATAGTTATAATTTATTTAGGTTAATATTTACAGTGCTTAAGTAACTACGTGGAGAAAAATTCTTGCAGAAAAAAACAAAAAACCTGTGAGAAATACTTTCACTATGAATTTAGTTATTACATACGTTTGATACAAAAATTGGAACATGGAAACCCTTATCGAATTTGACAAATACTGTTTATTGATTTGCTGTTACTGCGGATCTGACTTGAGCTAGTTTTATGTTTGCTGGTTTGTAGCTAATTCCAAGTAAAACCATCGTCCAAATAACACTAGCGTGTTTAGACTGTAACCAAGTTATTGATATACAAAACTGTCAAATCCACTCATGCATGATTTCTAGTCACTATATAATACATTCTTATGAGAGATTTGGTTAACAATACTCCTTACCTATTTTTACCTCCGCTGAGTTAGCGGACACTCTCCAACCAACAGGTCGGCCGACCATCCTAGCGGCCTGACTCGGCCCGCCCCTGCAAGAATAACTGACTGGACCCCTCCATGAGAAGTCGAAGCCCGACCTTTCCCCTTCATACAGCACAGATACTCCCGGAACCATGCAGCACAGATACTCGAGATATTAAGATATGTTCTTAAAAATTCCGGCGCAAAATTCTGGAGTAGTGGTTAATTTACATCACTACTTTGTCTAACCAAAGTAAGAATTACATTGCAGTACATTACATATGTTACGCGAAGAATACGCTGGTAAAAATCTACGCTAAATTCGGTTGACGAAATATCATTGTGACATAGATTTATCATGTTTGCGTGCATATGATTTTGCATTTATCATGTGGAAGCAACTGAAATCATACACCTAATCAAAAATTTTCCTACCACGGTGAGCTTAATAAATATCCTCTTAACGAGCAATAAATTTATCGTAAAAAAATCTTAAGCAACAAATATCACAAATCAACTTTTTTAGTAATGAAAGTTGGCTGGCTTAAAATTTCAGCAAATCTTTTTCGAAAAAAAAATGCATTCAAACGAATTTCGAATAATTCGGAGATAGTCACTGTATGTTCAGAATTTTTTTAATTTAAATAAATAAATAACCTAAAATTTAACATTTCAATTTATTAATACTGATAGTGTTTGAGCTAAATTTAAGCTTGCACTCGGTACATTCCGACGTTGTGCAAATCTTTAAGCTTCAAAATTTGCAGAGATCCTTGAAGATTGCATGTTCATTCTAGTCCTTTGTCGTTAGCGAGTATACTACACTCGTTACGATGTATCTAGGTATCGAATCTATGCTACGGTTTATATTGTGTTGGCGAAGGTTCTTAACCCTTTTTTTAAAAGAAACAATCATACACTATTGATCTTCAGCGAAACATGTATATCTACTCTGAAAATTTTGAAATTTGAAAGCTCAAGCATTGCGATTCACAAAATCCACGAATGCGCAAAAATAACAATCTAGAGAGAAATCCCGAGGTTTAGTAATGATTTAGACATTAGTTTGCGAAGCAATATTTCTTACTCGTATTTAGATGCGAGCAATAATCGAGGCACGGAGGTTCTCTTCGCGACTTCAGAATCACCAACTCTTGGCTGAAGCCGAGATTTGCCCATTCCTGAAAATTAAACTTTTTTAAATGACAACTTTAAGATGGTTCTCGAGATCAGAATTATATCGGAAACTTAAACGATAGTTTATGTCATAAGAATTTAATTTGCAGTGTATATGAGAACTAAACTTGATAAGCAACTCCTACAGCATTTATACGGCAACACATTGAGTACTTTGAAGCTTGAAGACTATATTCGTTTGAAAATACTATCAATTCAAGCTGTTTTATGTATAATGTTCTAGGAAATATATGGCATAGTTTAACATATATTGAGAGTGAATAAGTAGTTTTAAGATTATTTTAATAATAAATTTAAGAACGGACTTAAGATTAATAGTAAAACTAAAAATTCCCAAGTACGGTCGATAGTTGGGCCTTGTGTCATATATATATGATCCGATACATAGTGGGACCGTACAATATTTAATTACAATTAATTCGGTGACACTCATAATTCAACAACGACTGGTAGAATCGATTTCGGTGAGAGTTCAAAATTTTTAAATTGACGCGAACTGGAGCGGTTCTGAGAGTTGGACTTCTTGCTCAGTATCTTGACTTTCTGTTGTCACTGAAAACCCCTATTTTATAGCTTCGCGTTATAAAGCTTGTGTATTTTTGGCCTTTATTTTAACGTGTGAAATTCTGGTGCCGCTAAGTGTTGTTTTACATATAGCGGTATAAAAGCCTTTGCTTCTATATCTCTCGTTGGCAAGCTTAGATCAACAATCCATCTTAAATTACATGCCTAAATTTAAAATCGTTGAATCTCTTCGAGTACTCATTTTTCCCTTTGGCATAAAAGTTTATTGGTACACGTCTTGATGGCCAGTTTTTCGAGAAATTACAGTTTTAGGCAAATTTACATTTAAAAGATAATTTCATATTTTCAAGAAGTCCCGACGGGTAGTTGGGATTTTGCCAGTTGGGGCGCTTAGTATTTCATTACGATTACAGCGGTGATATTCATAACTCTCAAGAGGGCTGATCATATAGATGTCGGTAAGGGTTCAGAATTTTTGCCTTGACGCGATCTGGTGCGATTATGAGACTTAGCTTCCTAGCTCAACATCTCGACCTATTGTCACTGAAAAACATTATTTTCACGGCTTTACGGCATAAAGCTTGTAAATTTGCTAGCTTTCATTTTAAAGTCTATAACTTCGGCACAGATTCACGTGTTTTACATATAGCGGTGTAAAAGCATTTGTTTATATATCTCCTATTGGCAAGCTGAGACCGAACAACCCATCTTTTCACGCCTAAATTTTAAATTCTTTGGATATCATCAAGTACTTTTTTCCAGTTAGGCATTAAAATTTATTGGTCTACGTCTTGACGCCCATCTTAGTTTAGCTTGGGAAACTATAGTTTTAAACAACCTACATTATGACAAATAAATTAATATCTTCAAGTAGTCTAGACGGTAATTGGGATCTCTCCACTCGGGGCGCTTAGTATTAATAAATTTAGCCAATATTAATATGATAAGTTTTCGTTCAACATCGACTACGTAAATATGCGTATTTGTTGAACCACTGACACAATAATTCAGTCGCATCGCATCAAAAAGCAAAAATAATTTTACAGGCTTTAATGCACACATATTAAGAATATAGTCTTAAAATTATAAACAACGTGTGGTTGAAGATGCTATGCGAATTCACGTACGTCCGATTGCCTTTACCAGGTCTCATGTAGCCTTTCAGGGCCTGACGTTGTATCATTAGAAAAAAAGAATATTTGGGGAGATTTAGGGTATAGCCCCGATTTAGTCTTAGCTTAGTATATAAAGGCCTTAGATTAGGCTAAAGCTCAGGGTCAAACTATGTATATAGACAACAACGGATAGTATTCATTCCACCTCTACCCCTAAACGTTACATTGATCCTTTATAGGTCTGACCACAACGTTATCTTTTTGACATAGATTTAATCCAACTTTACCTAACTTCGATTCGCCATTATTTAGTAAAATCGACTCATATAACTAGCTCCAGGATTCCTATCGAATACAGCATTCTGTTTCGTGGGCTTATTATGGATATTGTGGATAACCATTATCGCTTTGTATTTTATGCGACGATTTGTTTGAAAAAATTTATTTCCCGAATAAAACGTATGATTTGCTGAAACTTCTATAAATCGAAAGCTAATTTTGTTTTCGAAAATGATTTACAATGAAAAGCCTGTGTCGGTCAGTTCTTGCCACCTAAATGCAAACTCGATATTTCCGAATACTCCATTCAACCGGGCGAAATATTCATTTTTGAAAAAATGTTTGGCAAAATCTTTAACCCATAAGCCCGCGTTAATCAGTGTATCGCATACTGTTTGACTAAATCAAGCCGGTGCCAGGAATCGAATTCGAGTTGTACGGTTGAAAGTGACGTATGCGGATCACTGAACTATCGTGGAGCTATTGGTCGGTTCCTTAAATTACCCTCGCAACTGGAACGAATAACAACGCGCATGCAACCAAAGATTTTATACGAGAACCTCGGTTGACACAGCAGTTCACATGGTAAGCAGCGCTCGTTTGAAGCCAGTGTGCGTCAAAGAGTTAAGATAATATTATATCGCAAAGTTCAAACGCATTCTGCATCCTTCGAAATTAATGAGACTTTCAGTATTACAGTTTTTTATAGTTGCTTACTGAAAAATTTAATGTTTTGATCGTAATGATACTAATATTATCGAAAGACGTGTTTTGGCAGTTCCATGCGAAGAACGACACTAATGAATAGCCATACATGACCGGATCCCCTGATCTTGTAGCCAGATGAGCTGTTCCTGGAAGCAAAACCAAAGTAGCGTTTTCCTGAAAACAGTAAAACAGCAACCAAACGTAAAGCCAATCACTGTTGCTTGCGATCATCAATACATTTAACAGACTATATACGCAAAAGTGTGCGGCGCATATTAGCGTTTTTATGTCTGTTTCGCTGCTTGATATACGCAAATATTCGAATATTCCAGTTAATTATTAGGATTTTGGACAATATTGGCTGTAAAGATACAATTACAGTTCGAACCTGAAGAAATACATCTGTTTATATAAATCTTTAGCGTAGTCATTTAGGAATTAAAAAAATTGTGCTACTTTAAAGCAAATTTAAAAGTTTTTCTCAGCCGATCACACAAATATCATAGTTTGCGTATACCAATCAGGCGGTCTATTTGATTTTAATACACCTGGACTTTTCGCGTTATCATTTACGATAAGATGCGTGCGCATGGCCCTAGTTATGGGACGTATTTAAATAGGCTAGCTACTGTGTCACGCAGACAGTCCAGCTCGACTATTAAAATGTTAAATAGCATAGCTAGGCTGTGCATTAGTCATGGACCATCCCGCCGGACTGTGGTTTCGTCACGAGGCGTTCAGCTGGGCCCTTATTAGTAAAGCCAGAAACTATTCAGTCCGCGAACATTACGTTCTACTATACGTATCCAAATTAAAACGTTAATTGTATATATTAAAAACAAATATATAACTTAGAATTATTGTGAAAATGCTATAGAACAAAATGCTATTAATACACTAAACATAACACTAAATAAAATTTCTAAATTGACGGGTCAGCCGTACGCTCTGTTTGTCACACAGAACCTTGCTTAACTCCCTGTTTGTCAAATTAAGACTAGCAAAGCTATCAAAATATACCATAGTAGTCCAGCTAAGCTACAGTTAACCCGAACTAGTTGAGTTGGACGTGTGACATAATTTGGCCCTGGTGCATGCTTCTTATCGTAAATTGCATATAAGATACACACACTATAACAAGAAATCAGAGCCACTAGTCACTCGAACTAGTATGAGATATCAGCGAATATCAAAAAGTCAAACACTTAAAGAAAAAAGCCCTATTAGAACTATTCGTTAAACACACAATAAAACTCTTATATACAATATACATCAGACGACACAAAATATAAGACACAAGAAACCAAGCCAACTGCGAAAGAAAACTTAAGCGCTACGAGATATTATCTACAGGAACATATCTCTATATGGAACTGAGCATCCACATCTGATCCAATCTGAGGCTAATAAGCGATAAACAGATCCGACACGCAACCCCAACACCATAACATCATTTTTCACCGGATATATTATAGTTAAAATTTTCAGCGTGCCCTTGAACATGGTAGCATTCGTGTTGTTGAATATGTAAAAGGCTTGGTAACATCATTTTTCACCGGATATATTATAGTTAAAATTTTCAGCGTGCCCTTGAACATGGTAGCATTCGTGTTGTTGAATATGTAAAAGGCTTGGTAACATCATTTTTCACCGGATATATTATAGTTAAAATTTTCACTGTGCGCTTGAACGTGGTAGCATAAAACTGAGACTTTTTCGAATAGATGAACGGACGTTAGCTGCTGGGTTTGTAAAGCCAAAAAGTAATATAACCAGATTAAGCAATATTATTTAACATAAGATGATAATTCATAGACTGGCAGAAGTGAAAATCAGTCTGCGTATTAACAACATAAGTTTTCCTTCAGACAGTGCGGTGGAGCCATGAACAACACAGCGTCATGCGCTGTATATAGCAACACACGCATATGATAAAAAGTACAATCAAATATCTTATACACCACCTTCACGTGAGATTATGGGGAAATAGCTGTGTTATCTCCATACTACAGCAAACAACAGTGCGCGAGTTATGTAACCATATAATTTTTTCTTTTTGAGTCAAAGCCTTGCCATTATATAAAAAAGTATCTGAAGTCGATGCAGTCATTTTGCTCGACAGCTGCGCCACAGCTGCAAAACGAATGTATACTGAGGTGAAAACAAACTCACGAACACACTACTATGGACAGAAAGTTTTGCTGGTAAGGGAGCGCGCTGCCATTGAGCCGAGTTATCCTGATCACGATAAGTTTACTCCTATAACGGTGGGCAGCATTTGGGATAAGTATCATAAAGAGAAAAATAGTTGTTGGTTTACCCCAGGTAATTTTAGGCTTAGGCGTAGGTTCAGGCTTTAGCTTAAGACGAGCTTTGCCCTTATGATGCTTTCACTTATCAAAATATCAGGAAATCTCAGCGAGCCGAGAAATCACAAGAAGCTAGATTTATCTGCAGCTGAGTTAAATATGGCAGACACAGCTTAGCTCGGCAACTACATTCAAATATGACGGGTACAACTCAGCCCTTATAGTTTAAAATCGTTTTACGAATCCACAGGAGAAAACGAAATAATGTTATGCGTGAGTAAACTTAAGGTAACCCAGCCAAGCATCCAATTTTGTCATTACCGATATCGAATCGGAAACCCTTGTTACGGAAATATGGCTTAATTTCATTCGGGTTTTCGCTAACCGAAAATTGGCAAAATCAAATTCAAGTGCCAAAAATTTGACTTGTGTTCGAACAGAATTTCGGCGATTTCAATTTGCAGCAATTCTGTTTCCTAATGCAATATTGCTTAAATTTGCATTATAACAGTGTTCGCCAACAAATTTAATGAAAAAGTGACGTCACAATCAAATAGACAAATTTTCGTTCTCAAAAGTTGGGTGCTTTTAATTAAATTTTCGCGAAAACAAAATGGTTAGATTTCAATCGCAAGCGCTGTGTTCGCGAACAATTTTACGCCGAATTTCATTTGACCAAAAAGCATTCCGTAACAAATTTTATGCAAAAATACAAGATAGGATGGCTGGCGGGGTCACCTTAAGTTTACGTACGCATATGTGTACCCTACGGCTATAACACTCTGTACACGATCGAAAGTTGCAAACAGGCAACATACGATACTTGCACATAACACTTACCGCTGAATATGAATAATATTTTAACCTTTTAACCTATAATATTGCTGGGCAGGGTTTTGATACCAGCCCCTGAATAACAAGTGGTATATAATTACTACTGACCTATAATATTGGTAGGTCACGGTATTGATACCAGCCCCTGAATAACAAACAATATATATTTACTGATGAATCATCATATTAGCATGCCAAGGTATTGATTGAAGATCGTGGGTACTACTAGGCTCTCAGAATGTGGCATTGATATTCTCATCAACTTTCCGCATTAGTTATTTACATCTACAAATTTCACATTGAAACTTTGTAAAGTTAATATAAATAGTGTATTAAAGCGTTTGCGACTTCTTTAGTAAGCATATATAGTACACTTTTTTGCGCTTAATATTAAACATTTACAGAATGCATGAAAACATATGAGGGATAAATACTCAGAACGACGAGTGTGGGGTGAGGGCGGGGTACTCGAAATAACTGTAAAACACCACATAATGCTGAACAACCCTCATTTCTGCTTAAATACTAACTTCTGGCGAACATTTGCATATGCAAATAACTCCAATATCGTAAATAATTCATTTTACATTTGAAACGTATGGAAATATTTCTATGAACTGCGGGCAGAATCTGTAGCTTGTTTTGCTTGCATCCTATTGAGGCTTAAAATATGGTTATTATGCGGCGTTTAAGTTATAAAGGACCCCCATACAGAAGTTTTGGCCTTCAATAGTCTATACTGCGCGCACCTACACTATATAATAGAACAGATGGTGTATGAGACACCACCAACATAACTAGAGTGCCTAAATTCACCTATTGTTTTTTCACTGAAGGGCTCAAGGACACCATCAATAAAGACATTATGTAAGGTGTGTAAATAATAGCATAATGTAAATGACACTGTATAACTTTTTAAAAATTTTTATGGTGTAGTCTACATCATGCCATTACGTCACAATATACCACCTATATATACCATTTTAAAGTACCGTCAGACACGCCATGGTACCAACGACTTCGTATGGTAGATGGCGTCATAGACGCCCAGCGTGGACAAAGCTATCACATGATGTCCTTTATAACCCAAATGTCGCATTAATATTAAGAGTGCATGATCATTTCTGAAGAATACATCGTGCAGCCATGTTATACTTATTGAAGGTATACTGCTTTTCAACGGTAGCCATCTGGCAAATATAACTGCGGAGCTTCGACAGACACTGATCGATCACGGCTATACACTACAGAATTTGATCGAGGAAAATAATGGAACCGCAGTTGTCCGGAATGTTACTGATATTGTCGATTATGTAGTAAGTTTATGTGTAAGCAGTAAAAAGCAAATTGTCGTAATGTTCGAAGTTATTTTTAACCTTTTGCGTCCTGAATTTATTTGTATTCCGTGTAGCGATCAAGCGATCAATAGCGATTGATCTCACGAGGTATCGAACTCCGAACGGTCGGGTGGAAGTCAAGTTTACTAGCCCTTGAGCTATTTCGTAGCTATTGTTCGGAACTTCAAGGTTCTTCGCAAAGTGAGCGAACAAAAATACGCTTACAATCGTACGGTACATATTTTAAAGAACGTATTAAAAGTGCTGGCGGGTTGAAAATGTATTTTCAGGCAAACGCACCTTATATCCATGACCATGACAAGGGGTTGAAACCGATGAATACCAGGAAAAACTCTGTTATCCCAAATCCGCTTATTAGCCTCAGATTGGATCAGAATGTGGAACTGCATCCAACGTATCACATATAGAGAAAATATACACGACTTCACTGTAGAAAATAAATATCTCGTAGCGCTTAAAAGTTTTCTTTCGCAGTTGGACTTGGTTTCTTGTGTTAAATATTTTGTGTCGTCTGATGTATATTATCAATATAAAAGAGTTTTATTCGCGTGTTTAAACGAAATAGTTCTAAAAAATAGGACGCTTCTTTTCTAATTAAAGTGTCTACTGAACATTATTTTAAAAAGAATATTTCGCATGAATATCTCCATAACTAGTTCCAGAGTGAACTAGTCACGGCTAACTTAATGATATTTTACTCTTCTGTTATACGGTATTGTACGTGTAATCT
>JASANE010007638.1:0-15209 GCA_030248225.1 Trileptium ribeirensis
TACAGTTTGGCTTATTTCAGACGGTGTCAGTGAACCGTCGTTGCTTTTTCGTTTTGCTGAGGGTTTCCGCCACCCCGTGTTGTCATTTTACATAAGGCCTAAAGGATACCCTAGAAACACCGCATTGGCACGCATAAAACACCGAAATACTACATTGCCAACATCAGGTATCTAGGGGTGTGCCCGACGCCCTCATATTTTGTTATATGGTGTGGGTGTCACTGTCACCGTCTTTACGGTATAGTCTACACTACAGGGGGACAAAAGTTCCACCTATTGGGGACATTATAACGTGAATCCAGCATTAGTCGGTGTTCGCATACTTCCCCATGCTGAGTGTTATCCTTAAGAGGACTACCACTGCACGTAGACCCTGAGACGAGCACTGTGGGATGACGCAGGAACAAGTTCCCACTAGGGCTGTACACACTATGTAAACAGTTAACTGCACAACTCTAGTAATACACTTCTCTTGTAACTAAACCCGCGTGTATGAAGTTGTGTAGTTGTCTAAAATTTCTTTCAGCTGACTCAGCGGTTTTTTGCTCCTAGCCAGCTTTAAGTTAGATGTTTTTAGTGGTCCCGTGGCCGAGTGGTTAGAGCGCCTGCTTCATAATCTTGAAGTGAGGAGTTCGAATCCAGTATTCGCGTTATCTCCTTGGGCAAGGGATTCGGCCACATTTGCCTCGCAGTACCTATGCGTTAAACAGTCCCTAGACTTTGGTCTAGGCGGATAAGATGATGGGTGGTGTAATGGGCAATGACCATGGCCAGCATACACACAACGCTTCGGCATAATAACCCGGATTGTCACCTATTGATAATTGCATGTTTATCCGACTTAGATCTTTTTAAGAAACCATTTTCTACAGCCTAGTTCATATTTTAAAAACACTCATCAACTAGCTGAAAACTAGTCTATATAAAATATTTTTGATATTTACTTTGGTATTTTTTACATGAGCCGTTAAAGAACCAGGAGATTTGTATTAAAATTAAACATTGTTGAACACAATAAATGCTAAAGTGATATGTACATTTGTGCACTGGCCAGATTTTTAATTGACTGGCCGGACGTGAAATTTTGTGGACAACCGACCGGGCCCGGCGTGTACCGGCCAGAATACAAGCCTACCCCGCCGGTGTACCGGCCTATTCGTCCGATCTTTTACCAGCCAGCTGGCGGCTGAGCTGATACTATGCCGGCTTATCGGCCGACGGTCTTTCCGGCCGGTGCCACACACTAGATCTGGTTAAAGCCTTGTTTGTACCACAGGTTGCGTGGGCAAAGTCAATGTGCGGAGCGTTATATGCAGACTATGCAGCCTGATATACTAGTGAAGCTCCCTTGCGAGCCAGAATTCGAGTGGTGAGAACAATCCCCCGAAGCAGAAGTGTGAAAAATATTTGCCACACAATATTTTTGACGCTAGCAATGAGCTTATCGGCCCAGAAAACCCCATATCCGACATTAAAACCAACAATAACACAGATTCAGGTGCTTTTCCCACGACTTCTCACCAAAAATTTCGAAAAAGTCTTTTTTATGCCAAGTATGAACCAGAAGTGTAAAGAATATTTGCCCAACAACATTATTAACACTTGGAATAAGTTTATCTGCCCAGAAAACCCATATAAGACGCTAAAAGCAACAATAAACACACATTTAGATGCTTTTCCCACGACTTCACACCAAAAATTTCGAAAACGTCATTTTTTATGCCAAGTATAAACCAGAAGTGTAAAAAATATTTGCCCAACAATATTTTTAACACTTGCCATGAGTTTATCTGCCCAGAAAACCCCATATAAGACTCTAAAAGCAACAAAAAACACACATTTATGTGCATTTCCCACGACTTTTCACCAAATATGAAATTTGACGCCAACTATAAGCTTATAGACTCCAGATTGGGAAGTTGTTGAAAAACTTTTTATTTATCATTGGAAAGCCCTAGTAAAGCTACATGGAATAGGCCTATTAGTTTGCGGAGACCTCGTTTACTTATTGAGAAAATTCGCAAAAACTGGAGGGGGTGCCCGAAAAATGGACCAAAATGACGTCAGTTTGCTCCATAACTTTTCCCACGGGAAAAAATTCAAAAATCGGGCTCCATCACTACAACTAATCGACATTGCGGTTCGAATGAGCTCTTGCATCAAAATCCGCACAACCGTTATCGAGATCCAGGTGCGACAGACACACACAGAGACACACACAGACAGGACCTCCTCAACCCCCTCCAAAGCCAAGATTGAAAATTCTCGTTCCACTCGCTCGCTTAATTCAATTAAGCCCAATTCTGAGTTTTAGTCTAAGCTAAAGTCTCTACACAAACTAAGACTAAGTCGATGACCATGGAACACTCCGAACTAAGCTATTACTTTTTAGGGATATAACATCACACCCCTTGACTTGGACGAACTGAGTAGTGAGGACTAAACACGAAACTTTCAGGTTATTGCTATATGTTCACAGTGGCTAACAACTGAATCTTAAAGCTATAACCTAGTATTACATCATTTAGTTTATCCGCGCAGTGGAATTCAGTCGACCAGAATATGTATACTTTAACAGATTGTTCTAGTGTGCTACACATTCGCAAGCGAGTGTATTAGTTGTGCTTTTATATGCGAACAAATTCTAATTTTAGGCCGGCTGCGAACAAAGCCATTCCTTCGGAATATAAGGCATTTCCAATTCCAGCTCTTGATGACTGCTTAATCCTTGTTAATCTTTTTAATTTAGTTAACGCACCAATTGTAGTGCTCGCGTTGCAACCAAAGGCTTTCAGTTGTGAAGAACCAATGTGATATTATTTTAAAAGATAGTAATAGAAACAACCAAAAACAAACAGGCATGTTTGAACTACTGCCATATAGATACTTTTGTGCGGAATCTTTCTTCGTAAAAGAGAGTTTATTGAATCAGTATAGAGTATAAAGCAGAGCAGCATGAAAGACGCGAAGAAACTATAAAATTAATAGGTTTTAGGATAAAGGCAGCAGGTCAACATAGCTTACTGTGCACAGGAACACATGCGAAAATTTTCTGCCAGTGTAAATAGTTTTTATCACGTTATATATGTCAAAACTACAAAATACGGTAAAAACTGGCATATGATTCCATTTTTGATCTCTCCAACATGATTCGAGTGGAATGATATTGATAAAGCAGTAGCTAACACTGGTTAAGTGTGTAAATAACGAAGGTTGAACGAAATGAGTTTTAGACAAAATGATGAAGACTACGCTTGTATAGACTGATATTATACAATGTATTTATTTGTTCTTTGATTTCTGAATAAATTTACTGGCCAACATTTTGACTTGTGGCAGAGCTGGCGTAGCCTCAGTAGGTAGTGATCATTTTTGTATTTGTGGGTTGGTTTTGTAGACCAAAAAGGTTGTGGAGCACCAAAGCTTACAATGATGCAACATGCAACGATACACTTATAGCTGCTGCTGCGAAAAAATATTTTTGCGCGTCGATCTATATGTTTTTGAGCTCTAATTTTATCCTAAATGGTACCAAAGTTCGGCTAATACTGTTGGAAAAATTTAATCTAGCTTACTGATCCACTTCTCAAACTAGATCTGAATATATATATAATTTAGCATAACCTTTTCTTGTACATAAATGGTACATTTTAGTGGCAAGTATAAGTGTTAAGGCTTTGCTGGGTGAGTGGTATGTTCCTAAAACACATGTTACATGAAAATTTGAGTCAAAACGGCAAGCCATCTAGTATTGGAATACCTTGGAGGGAAAGGTAAATAATACATATAATATGGAAATTTGACTGAAATTGGCTCGCTCCGAGACGAGACACAGACCAAAAAGTGTAATAATCAGGGGTGACGTCCGCCTTGTTCAGTGTCTGGCAAGTGTGGGCTCTGTGGACGAATGAAGCTATAATGACAACGGACCATGTGAATTTTAGGGGCCAGCCGTTATAACGTTAGAAAAAAGAAGAGTTTAGAGCGGGGCGGACTTAGGCTTAGGATTAGTACGTGGCTCATGTAGGGACCTTAGCTTAGACTAAGACTAATGTTTAAGCTTAGTATATCAAGAACGGTATGGCATGCATTGTACTTCGGCCCCTAAGGTTGACATTGGCCAGTATTATTACTACTGCCATAATATCTAACCTTATATCCACATTGAAAATGTGAACCAAATCGAGCAGCGTGTGATGATGACTGACAATATAGCAGTATTTGGATTGATTTTGGTCTGAAAGTGGCGGGTATTTTAAACGGCTGCACATCCAGGAGCAATGCTCACAAATGTATAAATCACTACATGCGGGTTACAACTCACAGCCAACAGAAAAAACTTACCAACTTCCGCCAATGCGTTCCTACGTTATGGATAATTAATTCCAGTTTGGCTGGCTTACCTGCTAAAAGAAACCAACCAAGAAACTGATATGGTGCAGCGTCAATTGGGTAGATGCTTCAATTATACATGATGGATGTTATGGATTTGCTTCGCCAGAACATTTTGGAATTACATTCGATCCTATTCTGGAAGCTCCTATGATGTATGAGGACATACTCACACGTGAAGTGACGGCATCTCGATCCTTCTATGATGTTCTACGGATTTCGAAGACTGATGTCATGATTATTCTAGAAGATTCTTTAATTATATTTAAAGACGGTTGCTTACCACAACTTGAGTTACTGTTTAGTTACTGCTGAAGTACTGTTTCATTACTGTTCAGTTTACTGTTTCTTATTGTCTCCATTCAACGTTACTTTTACTGTCTTGTTTACCACGTTTTGTTCACTTACTTCTGCTGGCTTTCAATAAACGTTTGTTTTCTACAACTCAACGTGGATCTACGCCTCGGGAATACAACAATGGATATGGACATAACTATGATTAGAGTAGAAGATTATCATTTTATTTTAGGGTTCTTCAAAAAAGGCTATTTGTGAGTTTGTTATTAATGTTTGTAAAGTGCCTAGGTGTATTGTCATACACCTAACTGCAATTAGTATTTTTATTCTGAATTACTGATAAGAGTAGCGGTAAAAAAAACTAAAATCATTAGGAAAAACGTATTGCTGAATAGTTACACAGAAGTCTTTCATCTTTAACAAACAGAGATAACATAATTCGTGAAAAAGCGTACGGACCGCTCAAAATTACTTTTACCACAGATTTTTTTTATAATAAAAATTACACTTCTGTGATATAAAATTATTTTTTCCCTAGAAATTAAGCAAAAATATACAACAATAAGATCAGTATTATGTTGCAAATTTTGCTGGAATACGTATAGTCAAGTACATATTAGCGAGCGAGACTGTGCTGCAGTATAACCCCAATTCGGGCTGAGCCAGAATACGATTATACAATGAAAATGTAGTGTGTTTGATCGGAGCGTATCAACTATTTCCTATATGTTAAAATATGTTCTTGAAAATGAATAGTAATCATCATAAGCAATGTATCGTTTTGGTAAACTACGCGGAATAAAGACGACCATTTTAATACTTTACTTCATGAATTAGTTTGCATTTCGACAAGAGTCAACAAAATGGTTGTTTGAGTTATAATTGCGCTAGCTAACAATTGAGCAATTACGACGCTGTTGCTTGAATCATTAATGATCTTCTCGCAATGCGAACGCTTAAGAAGACGCAGTCAAACTCATGCAACGCAACGAAATATGTTAATGCACTGCGTTCTGTTGTATTAAGTTGCATAGAGCAACTGCATGAGTTAAGGCGTTAAAATATTGTTTGAAAAGAACTTATTTGCTAATCATAGTTACGCACAGACGTTAAAATGAAATATTTGCTTAATCGGTTGGTAAATAGTGTTGGGTAATGGCGGTGAAAGCCGTCAACCCGTTGTTAAACACTCGGTTAAACTGTCTAGCTATCGGCCCAATATTGTCACAGCGATTGGACAGCCTTTAGCAATATTTCACGGCCTTAACGGCCACAAATGCGAAGACCGGCCTTTAACAATTTTCTAACGTCGATAGAAGCGATAGCCGTGGGTCAGCAGTTATGGGCTAACCAGCCATAACGAATAATAGTACCAAAAATAAATTATTATATTATAAATAACAGATACGAAGTAGGCAGAAAATTTTTTAAGGTTCGCTTTAACGTTAATTAGTGACAATATAATAAAGCGTCCACTTGCTATATTTAATATCATTCACGCGCAAGGTAGTTGATCATAGAATAATCTTAGCGCTTAGATGTCTTAATCGCCAATATTGGTACAAATCATGTTTCATCTTCTGTTGAAAAAGACTTATAGTAACTCTTCTAAATTTTTGTGTTTATCCATAACTATAATCAAATCAGTGATTGAAATTTTTGCATCGTTGACTTTCTGGTTGTAAGGATATCACATTTTTGAACAAAATATACTCGGTACATCAATTCGTAGGTCAAATATGATCAGTTCATTTAGTGTTATAGAAGTCTAGCTGTAGGTAAGTTCCAGTCGAGCAACAATCTGCTCTTGTATAGGTTAACACGGATTATTTGTGCCTTTTAGGTTTTTACGTTATGAACTGATATAGCATAAATTTATTGCGAACATATATTTGACTGGGATTTTTACAATAACCTTGGGAGCGCAAATTAGGCTGTGGAGCGCAACGTTATATTTTGTTAAAAATGAACAACTTCTTGGGAGGAAGGGGTCAGCCTTCCAATAACTGTAGTTGTTGTATTAAGATTAAATGTAATATCGATGTGTACTCTGACGTGAATTGGAGTTTTAGCCATCGTACACCTTTAAAAGTGATGAGTTTTCTGCTGGGCTCAACAACATTGAAGTTCTATTTATTTCAATGGTGGAAGCCTCCCAATAAAGGCAGTTAAAGTTAAGCATCAGGATTTAGTATTAATATATCGAGGACACCGCAACCGGCATATCGCTTGTTCCCCTTAGCTTAACCGTAGTAGTTGTATTAAGATTAAATGTAATATCGAGGTGTACACTGACGTGGATTTGAGTTCTAGCCATCGCACACTTTCAAAAGTGATGAGTTTTCTACTGGGCTCAACAACATTGAAGTTGTATTTATTTCAATGGCTGAAGCCTCCCAATAAAGGCAGTTAAAAATTAAGCATCAGGATTTAGTATTAATATATCGAGGACACCGCAACCGGCATATCGCTTGTGCCCCTTAGCTTAACCGTAGTAGTTGTATTAAGATTAAATGTAATATCGAGGTGTACACTGACGTGGATTGGAGTTCTAGCCATCGCACACCTTCAAAAGTGATGAGTTTTCTACTGGGCTCAACAACATTGAAGTTGTATTTATTTCAATGGCGGAAGCCTCCCAATAAAGGCAGTTAAAGTTAAGCATCAGGATTTAGTATTAATATATCGAGGACACCGCAACCGGCATATCGCTTGTGCCCCTTAGCTTAACCGTAGTAGTTGTATTAAGATTAAATGTAATATCGAGGTGTACACTGACGTGGATTGGAGTTCTAGCCATCGCACACCTTCGAAAGTGATGAGTTTTCTACTGGGCTCAACAACATTGAAGTTGTATTTATTTCAATGGCAGAAGCCTCCCAATAAAGGCAGTTAAAGTTAAGCATCAGGATTTAGTATTAATATATCGAGGACACCGCAACCGGCATATCGCTTGTTGCCCTTAGCTTAACCGTAGTATTTGTATTAAGATTAAATGTAATATCGAGGTGTACACTGACGTGGATTGGAGTTCTAGCCATCGCACACCTTCAAAAGTGATGAGTTTTCTACTGGGCTCAACAACATTGAAGTTGTATTTATTTTAATGGCGGAAGCCTCCCAATAAAGGTAGTTAAAGTTAAACATCAGGATTTAGTACTAATATATCGAGGACACCGCAACCGGCATATCGCTTGTGCCCCTTAGCTTAACTGTATTTGTTGTATTAAGATTAAATGTAATATCCAGGTGTACTCTGACGTGGATTGGAGTTCTAGCCATCGCACACCTTTAAAAGTGATGAGTTTCCTACTGGGCTCAACAACATTAAAGTTGTATTTATTTTAATGGCGGAAGCCTCCCAATAAAGGTAGTTAAAGTTAAACATCAGGATTTAGTACTAATATATCGAGGACACCGCAACCGGCATATCGCTTGTGCCCCTTAGCTTAACTGTAGTTGTTGTATTAAGATTAAATGTAATATCCAGGTGTACTCTGACGTGGATTGGAGTTCTAATCTAGCCATCGCACACCTTTAAAAGTGATGAGTTTCCTACTGGGCTCAACAACATTGAAGTTGTATTTATTTTAATGGCGGAAGCCTCCCAATAAAGGTAGTTAAAGTTAAACATCAGGATTTAGTATTAATATATCGAGGACACCGCAACCGGCATATCGCTTGTGCCCCTTAGCTTAACTGTAGTTGTTGTATTAAGATTAAATGTAATATCCGTGTACTCTGACGTGGATTGGAGTTCTAGCCATCGCACACCTTTAAAAGTGATTAGTTTTCTACTGGGCTCAACAACATTGAAATTGCATTTATTTTAATGGCTGAAGCCTCCCAATAAAGGCAGTTAAAGTTAAGCATAAGGATTTAGTATTAATATATCGAGGACACCGCAACCGGCATATCGCTTGTGCCCCTTAGCTTAACCGTAGTAGTTGTATTAAGATTAAATGTAATATCGAGGTGTACACTGACGTGGATTGGAGTTCTAGCCATCGCACACCTTTAAAAGTGATGAGTTTTCTACTGGGCTCAACAACATTGAAGTTGTATTTATTTTAATGGCGGAAGCCTCCCAATAAAGGCAGTTAAAGTTAAGCATCAGGATTTAGTATTAATATATCGAGGACACCGCAACCGGCATATCGCTTGTGCCCCTTAGCTTAACTGTAGTTGTTGTATTAAGATTAAATGTAATATCCAGGTGTACTCTGACGTGGATTGGAGTTCTAGCCATCGCACACCTTCAAAAGTGATGAGTTTTCTACTGGGCTCAACAACATTGAAGTTCTATTTATTTTAATGTTATAAAGTATATTGATTGAAAAGCTCTCCATAAGAAAATTTTTGTTCATAAATAACTAAAAATAATTGTGGTTTAAACAGGTTTGTGTTTATGAGCTAAATTTATTATTAATCTTAATAACATTAATTTATTCTAGCCTATTTTTTTAAATACGAGAATATATCATAAAAACTGCTGCGGTATTTTGAACCATTTGATAAAATGATTCTTTGTATTTAGAAATGGAGTAAATCCTTCAATGGATATGAAGCTATGCCTGAGTTGAAAATGTATTTGTTTGAAATTGCTTTACGTTGAACGCCTCAGATCAAAACACCTTTCGCCAAATACTTTCAAATACATTTGAAACTATGTCGAAATATGAATTTTGCCTATGATTGTACGAATTAATCTAATGCAAGTTCCACCGCTTCATTGTAAGTTTAGACGAAACACATGTATTTCGTTACTCGAATAGCAATAAGAATCCGTGTGATATCAATGCCAAGATATGAGTTATGCTATACTTTTGTTAAATTTCCACGGACACTGTTGTCAAATTCACATCCGAAACTTTATCGATCATGCAGCATAATCTTTATGATAATATTACATTTTACCGTTTCCAATTCATAGTAAATATTCTTAAAATTGTTTTATGCTTTTCAAAAACATCTCTATTTAGCGACAAAAAATTGAGCAACGTCTTATGTTTATCCTACTTGGATATTTTATATAGATATTGTAAAAGTGTTTAATTCAGATGCATCGGCTCATAGGTCACCACGGGCTGTACCGCACAGGTTTACCTGGTGCACCAATTTTACAACTGAAAATAATTCCCAACCTGTCACCGCTGGATCAATCTGTTTAGTCGACGCTCACAATGCGTGAGAACCCCCTACCTAAAATTTTCTGGCGACGCCATGGTTTGGTTTTATGGCATACAAGTAATTATAGAGTATATTTTTTAAAACGTTTGATGGAGCGTCTGGTTTACGCTTAACTGATTTACCATAGCATGGCACGAGTTATATGGAGTAGAAACGCATCTTTTCCTTTAGATCCGCCCAGTCCACAGCTGGTCTATTTTGAAGATACGGTGATAATTTAGGTGACATTCGAGTTAGCTCGACTGTTTTAGAAATATCTATTTCGGTTAGTTTTTGTGACATTTTTTCGATTTTTTTGGGTTCCCAATGGTGCACTGGCACTTAAAATTTTCGAAGAAATTTTCTAAATAAACACAATTTTATATATCATTCGAATCGCATTGACCAGCTTAGTCGAATGGTGGAGTTATTGCTATTTATATGAAATACCAAGCCTATGGTTAAGCCTAAGCCTTACAGAAGTTCTTATGATACGTAAAGTCGAGCAATATATCACGCATTTATCGGGGAAAAAATTTCTTTGAAAAATTTAGGGTGCCAAGGGAGACCATTGAGAACCAACGAATCGAAATACATTTCGACACAAAACTGGCGGAAATGGATATTTTCTGTTTTCTGAACCTGCTCTCGAACTAAGGCAGATTGCACCAAAATTGTCTCTGTATCTTCAATTTTTAACGATTTCGGCCTGGGGGGTTAAAGCAAAATACCTAAAAAACTCCTTCAAATGAGAAGTCCAGATACAACCAATTGCATCAGAGCGCGTTTATCTACAGTGTGACGTTGTTCTATAAATAACATTTGCGACATCATATATAATATAAAACTGTGCTACAACGATATTACAAGTTAGTTGACACATCGTATGTCGTGCAATCAGAGATTTGCCTGTAAGCTTGTAAAGCTTAGTAGTTCAAATTCGTACATTCGCTATCGTTTACACTCGACCACGCTTAGAAATCTGGAAATGCACGTCAAGCCATACTCTGCCATGCCTTACTTTTCAGGTATGCCAAACCATTCAAATGGACATTGCTAAAACTAAAACAAATTCTATAATAGCGCTGACCAACAGGGATATCTGATAAGGGAAGATTTTTGTGGATATTGTTGAACGAAAATGCATACTTAATGCGGCCAAAGTAACCCTGAGGGGCGGAAATAAAATGCAGGCCATGCCGTTCTTGATATACTAAGCCTAAGCCTTAGTCTTAGCCTAAGCTAAGGTCCTTATATGATACATACACTAAGCCTAAGTCTCTCTTGGGGGGCTGCCGGCCTCCGAACCCCCCGCTCTAAGCTGTTTTTTCTAACGTTACAACGTACCGTCCCTGGTTAATTGGGCCCTTAATGCAATAATCAGACGATTTAGGTCCGGCGACATCAACATTTTTCAATGTCATGTTAGTATTAACACCCGAGTTAAATTTAGCTGTGTCATCCGAAGTTTGCGCTTTTCCTGTCACAGCCGTCAAGCTGTAATATTGTTTTCACTATATGTCAGCTAAGCATTACAAGGTTACTTGCACGTCATATGATCAGCTGCGGTCATTAAAAGTTTATACAAGTTCGACAGCTGGAGTTCGCATTTACATACCCTGCGAAACTGGTGTGCAGCAAACGACTCAGAGTCGCCATCCTACACTTGAGATGAAACCATAAAGGTTCTGCTTTGTTGAATTCGTGGAAATATGTATGCAAAGTTTACTTGGTGTGAAAACGTATTTCAACAATATTTTGTCAAGTCAATATATACGGTCCTTGTATGAAACAACACTATTAACAATATAAGCACACAGATGCAGTTTGCTTGTTCTTTAAGGTGCTACGCGTCATGATTTTGAAACTGCAAAGACTTCCGGTATTATATGTAATTCCTTATAAAAAGCGTACATATTAAAGATAGGTATCCAGAGTTTGTGTAGCTGGATAGTCAAATAGAGTTCGTACAACTTCATAAACCAAATCCGTTCAAACGCTAGATTCAGACAATTTTACATACATCACAAAATGACATATAAAATCGAGAAACAAATTTAAATAGATATTTGAAGTGCTATAATGTGATTCACTTGTTGAAAACTGTACCGCACCCACAAGAACATTTGCAGACCGCATCCAACAGCGGAATAAAGGATTATAATAGGCGGAAGCCTCTACCATGATCACTTATATCATCTAAGATGAACTAAAGCTATCCAGCAGAGTGATTACAAAAAATGGTTTTTGCGAATTCCCTTACTTAGCCTACAACGTGTAACCCACCACACTTAATTGTTATCTGGACGACACTCCCATAAAATCATCCGTCCACAAATCAATGTCACAAGAAGACTTTTCTTGTCTATTACGACTGCGTCATCCTTCTCTTCAGACGAAAAATATGTTTCAATTTAAAACACAAACTTTGTGCTCGGATGCACTTTTGGGGATCATGACTCGACATCCGTCGTAACTGCTATACTTAGCATTTCACTGTGGCCTCTGTATATAATATATAATAAAATGGGAGGTCACAAAACAAAAGCTGTAAATTTACTGTTCGACTTTCCCATCAACCATTATTGCCAGTAACATGTATACATCTCTGGATTTGTAATAATATATCATATAAATGCTTCTAAATTATTTTGGCTTAAACAGCTTAAATAAAGGCAAGTGCTAGTACCTAACTCATAACTAAATATATTTACGACTCGGTGAGATAAAGCCGCTAAACCTAGCTGAGTGTTGATTTCTTTTTCTACACTGTTTTATGATTGGCGGACTGTCTCTTGTTTACGACCGTGCCGTCGAGTATTCGACGGCAAATCAAATTATGGATCCTATTTTTTATTATATTTTATATATATTTCTATATATTTTTGGATATATTTTTATCTATATATATATATAGCATGTTACTTATTTATTCTTATGAATAATTTGTATAAATATAGACAAGACATCCATATTAAAACTTCGAAATAATGCCTTATAGTCGTAGTGAGGGTGAAATAAACTAATGCTACCGTGATACGTTTAGCAAGTGGCGTTTTCAATCGTGACAATGTGCATCAACATATTTTTAAAATGGCGCGGCTGTAGTTTCTGTTGCTCTAAATTTTTCAACAGCTTTAACCAGAGTTTTACGGTTTACTACGTTTTAAACATTTTAAAATATCACCATTAACTTTACCCAAGAAGCAAACATAACCAAAACTTTGTATACTCACACAGTTTTTCAACACAGTTGGGTTTTGGAGTATATTCAATACCAAGCGATTCCGTCAAAACTTTTTGAATTAACACAGTAAAGTTAATTTTGCATAACGCTAATTTAATGTCGAAATCTTCATAATCGAAGCAACTGTAATTTCGAATTATGATGATTATTTTAAGTGGCATTACACGGCTGTGCAAAATTTGGACCAATTACAACAGAAGTTGCATGGCATGCTAGATTTTGTTCTTACACAATCACGCTTTTTAGCCATTCAAGACGAAGTGTCATAAAAGTGTTACCTAGTGCACGCATATCAAATGTTATTCCTGTAGCGTCGTCAATGTTTAGCGATGAGTTTCTTACAGCACAGTTGCGTGAAAGGTTTAGAAATCAGCCGGTGTTAACGAGTATCCAAATGATGCTGTATGTAGAAAAATGATCTATCCGCAAAACAGAGCACGATAATTCTTATAATTATTATTAATAATTATAAACCATATATATCCTACCAAGGCTATACAAGAATGTTAATATGCAAGTAGTGTTCGCTGCGTCCTCAGTTCTGTTGTTCGTTTCTCGGGGAAACTTAATTTTTGATTAATTTCATAAATAGAGAAAATTTACATAGACGTTGCTAATTGAAAGGCCACAATGGAGCATGTAGTCATTTGAGTAAACTACATTGTGCAGACGGCCACTGGCAAATAACCACTACAGGCAAAGCCGTAATCCAAGTGAGATCGGGCAGGACATATTCGCATATAGTACTCCCGGTTAGAATTTGACTCAGTCCAGCTGTCTTTGTTCGACTCTGAAAAACTTAGCCAGATTTTAACAAGTCCTATGTTACCAATTATTTGACTTAGCGAGAACGTTATACGTTTGACTGCGTGTGAGTTAGCTATGACTCAATCTGACTACTCTGACGGAGACTATTAAAATCCAAGTCATGACTTCATAGTGTAAGTTTGACTTAATAGCCGAATTAAACAAATTTTAGACAGAAACTCGAATGATGTGGAATACCGAAGACTATGTGCTCCTCTTGTGATCGTGTACATGGTTTGCAGTTACACCAAATGTTAATTTGCGTGATTGCCGGCTGACATCCAAATGAACAAAATATATAATTCAAACATGTCCTGGCTCTGCGCTATTTTTACAGCTGTTTATACCGATTAACTTTGCTGACTTGTCCGGTTTCAGTTTTATTACGAACTTTCGTGCATTCAATAGCGTTAAAAACGCGACATGTAATTTTTTTAATTTATATTTTCAAGCAATTTAAACTTTAAAAGCATGCTATGTCATTAACAACGAATAACTGTTTGATTTTTTTACGAATTATCAGTGGTTTATCTTCCTAGGGTTCAAATTATGTATATAAATTTACCATGATTAATGTACCGCTTCGATTTTAGCACGTTTCGCTGTTCTCTGTAATACATATTCATGATTTTCAACATAGTTATACTTAGAAGATAGCGTTTCTTGCATATTTGGGCCTACTGCATAAATTTCAACTCTGGTTAGGTCGGTTTTGAATTTCGAATACATTATTTAGCACATAAATTTCGCAAGCATTTAAGGATGCAACAGGAATTGAATGAATTCGTTGCTTTTGTCCAATTGTTCAAACGCAATTTTTTAAATTGCTTTAATTTTTAAACGGCGTTTGCATAAAAGGGACCGGTCATATGCAAGTTTTGTTAGCCAATAGTCTACACTATACCATTTGAATATAACATTTAATTTTAGATTTTGTCCAATTATAAAATCAAACACCAATTTTACCGTCATAAGTGGAAAAAGTGAAAATCCTTTAATCATTCACAGGATTTTTTTGTGAGAAATACACAGATTCTCTGTAACAATTTTAGCCTTTTTGACTTAGGTTTTGACTATGACCAAATCGTTGATATTATCAAAGGTAATACCTAATAACTCCGGATCATATATATGTATATCGATAAATAGTGGAAGTCGATAAATTTTTTTTTGAATTGTAGATATACATAATAATGCCTAGAATACAGTAACAAGTCGTCATACAGTTAGTCTTTTTAGAGTTTTCAATATCTAGCCAAACAATATTCTATCACAACACATATTCACCGTTCGTCTC